>JAYRBW010148643.1:0-14505 GCA_036023295.1 Invenusta paracnida | reverse complement strand
AGTTGCGGAAAAAGTCATGGAAAAAGGGTCATGGAAAGTCATGGAATTTTGTCTAGTGAAAAGCGTGGGAACCCTGATTCTTGGATACTAGGCTCTTTTAAATGTTTATGATACGTTTTCTCTTGACTACTATAACTAATGCTTTCTTATGCATTTGCATTCAAATATTTTATTTTAGCTTGGCATGAACTTTGTTTTCTCCTATGAAGATGAGCCACTTGGTACAGGTAAGCTTCACATTATTTTAATACAATATAAATCAAGTATGTCAGCACTGTTACACTTAAAAATTTTGTTATTTTACTTGTATTATTTTAGCTGGACCATTGGCACTTGCACGTCGCCTTCTTGTAGGAGGAGATAACGAGCCTTTCTTTGTCCTCAATAGTGACATCATTTGCTTATTTCCCTTCAAACAACTCCTTGATCATCATCTTAACCACGGCCACGAAGGAACAATTGCTGTAAGCTAATTTTGATTGGATAAAAATGCTTATGCTATAGTTTAGCCTTATAGTTCATAGTTCTGTATCAGTAGTTGAGTTTCGCCAGAAGTTCTATCATACCTTCCTCGTAATCCACCCGGTTTTTCCATTCACATTTCCATATTTAATTCCCCATGTCGCCGTTGCTGGGGATCGATGGGCAGTGAAAGTTTTTCCCGCATCCCATTAGTTATATGTTTTTGTTAACATTCCTTTTGGGTTCAGTAAAATGTCCCTACTAGAGATCAGTACACCACTCCAGGCGGATGTCATTGTAATTTACTGGTGTGGTTTTTGCAACTCTCGAATCCAACTAGAGGGTTGACACTAGCCATGATGACTAGCGAGATATCTAAACCAGGTCTTTGTTATAAATCTAACATACCTAAGTAGTCTGACAGACGAACTAACAGACCCCATATTTTGCATGTTAAAATAATTCATGACTATATATTTAATGTTTGAAAGTTATTAAGCTATGTAAAAGGTATAGTTTAGTTCAATGTCAAATAGCCAAAACAATTAAATGTTGTTTGTTAAATGTTATCATTCTATTTTTCAGTGGTGTCCCCTATCTCTTAGAATTTTATCTATTTTTAATCGTCTTAACATTTGTTTTGAGATTTGCAGAAATATATAATATATAGTATGAGATTTTCCACGTTCCACATTTTCTTTGTAATTACAATGACGAATATCATACAAATGAAGCTGATTTCTACTTGATTCATTTACAACTAATTAACTGAATAGGTGGTATGAATAAAAAAAGCAATTGCTTGCAGTCCAAGGCAAAATGAGAAACCGTCGCTTACCATTTCTCCTTGAAATTATTTACTTCTTCAAATTCAGTAGGGAATTTCTTCAAATTCAGTAGGGAATTTCTCCAAATTCAGTAGGGAATTTCTTCAAATTCTGTAGGGAATTCTATTCATTTGCTATTGTGGGCTGCGATTCGTGAAAACACGTTTTTATTATTAATTGATGATTTTTTCGCTCCTTGTAATCCGTATATGTCCTTCTCTTATTAATCGTTGAAACATAATCGAATTAACAAAAGAATATTTAGCTATTCGCACGAGCTTGCAGAACTGATTGTTAACACCTTGTTTTTATTTAAATATTTTAAGCAATTTCTTATCGGACTAGCGTGTCCTTGTTTTCTGGAACCTTTTGCTAGTCATAAGGAAAAGATATAAGCTTTTGCTTGGTCTCATTTGCTTATTTTTATTAATAAGGCACTATTAATTAGATTTAATGGCTACTCCTGTAGTATTTTTGTTAATAACTATTAACTAGACATAGTGTCTAACATTTATCCCACACTATATTAAATATTTTACCACACTGAATTACATATAATATTTGCATTACTGAGCAGTGTTGCTTATCTATATTAAATTAGCATTACTGTATTTAATTATTAATTTTATATTTACATTAAACATATTTTATGATTTCTTATTCATAAGTTTCATACGAGTATATTGTATTTTACAAATTATTGTTTTACTTTATTCCACTAATTGGAAGTATGAATTTGTATTATGCTTTTATCAACAATGTTTTATACCTTTATTTTTGTTTTAAATACCCCTCTAAGTACTATCAGGGGTGATTTAAATCTTTTTGAGGATGTGATTACCGTTTTAAATTATAACTGAACTTATGCATAATTGTTTTCCTCACATAGATTACGAGAGTTGAGGAACCTTCAAAGTATGGCGTGGTTGTGTACGATGAATCAACCGGATGCATAGAAACTTTTGAGGAGAAACCGAGAGAGTTTCTCACGAACAGGATCAATGCTGGACTCTACATCTTCAATTCAAAGATGTTAAATCGAATTCAGGTATGTTTAAAAATATCATCCTTATTAAAAAAAGTAAACTTAAACGTCAAAACATTTTTGCATACATTTATATCATTAATTTATGAAATCAAACTAGTTATGAATCTGTTCGGTTGTCTGTCTGTGTAGTTGTTTGAGTATTTTTGGAGATAACAATCAGAATCTCATTTTCTTATATGTATTTTTTTCTTTTAAGTAACCAATTTTAATATATTACATTTAAATTTTTATGGTTTCTTCACTGTGTACAGTTATAGTAACTAGTTATTTCGATGTTGTTAGAACTATTAGCTTTAATTTTATTAAAACATATATTTTTCGTTAATAAGGATTCTTGCTAACGATTAAATGTACCATATTTATATTATAAAACATATATTTTAGAAGTATAATATTGCTATATTTTTAAAACCATTTAATTTCATTTATTTGTACTGTAATCGTTAGAAGAGAAACAATCTTGAATACTAGCCATAGCGTATCGCCCAATAACTTTTTCATAATTTATTATGGCTAACGAAAAATATATCTACTACTGAAGCGTTTTATTTTCACATTTGTGAAAGCATTACTGCGCAGCAGAAAGCTATTTAGATAATTATTGTGTCTTCTTTAGGTTAAGCCAACGTCAATCGAGAAGGAGATATTTCCACTCATGGTTGAAGATCGCGAACTTTATTGTACTGAAATACAAGGTGAGCAGTCCGACTAAAAAGGCCAATACTGAACATTTTTTATTTTTTTTAATTTTATGCGATTGACAGGATTCTGGATGGACATCGGGGAACCACGTGACTTCATTACCGGAATGTGTCTCTACTTGGGGTCTTTATATCAGTACAAGACTTCAGAGCTTTCTACTGGACCTGATCTGGTTGGAAATGTTCTCATAGTGAGTCAAGCGTTAATTATTTTCCTGTTCCAAATTATTTAAGTCAAATTACTTCAAAAAGGGTTAAATTACAATTGGGTGTTAATGAATAAAACAGATGAATAATTAAGTATCCCAGCTTAACGAGTTTTATTTATATATATATTACACTTTTTAGAATTTGTTATTTCAGTTTCTCCTTTTTAGTGTGTAAAATGTAATGTTATATTACTATTTATTACAAAAAAAAATTTGGTATAATTTTAATGCTAATTTTTAAAATCTTTAGATTTGAGTTCGTATTTTTTATTATCACAAAACTTAACATCACAGATAATGACTGAGCAAAATTTATAATATGTCACATATAACGTTTTTCAGTAAACTTCCTTTTCACTTTTTTTAATAACACGTTCATGTTTACTCACAAAATATTAGCAATATTTTCGTCACTGAATAGGTGTATTACAAATATATAATCCTGAATAAGCGTGTCACTGCATGAATAAGAGCGTAAGATGCACATTAAATTACTTGGTTATATTTGATATTCCGCGGATGCTATATATATGCACAAACGAGTGACGCGCTTATTCCAATTTTGCAGTTGGCGTTGATTAGTGACACACTTTTTCCAATTTTATAGTTTCGGTATTAATTAGTGACGCGCTTATTCCAATTTTACAGTTTCGGCGTTAATCAGTGACGCGCTAATTCGGTTCTTTGCTGACTCGTTTATTCAGACTTGGACAAAATCACTGACGCTCTTACTCAAGTCTCGAAATAGCCAAATTTTAGATCGGGAATTTAACATATCGCTCTTATTCAGTGACGCTCTTATTCAGGCGACCTTATACATTGCATGATATAGTTTTGTTTTCCCATTTTTGTCCAGTTAATTTCAATGTATATATATTATATATATAATTATGTTACTGTGTGTTATGTCATCATTTTGTCACATAACTTTAAAATAGCATCCAACTGCCAAGATTGGAGAAGACTGTCGCATTGGACCCAATGTTGTTATTGGAGCTGGAGTGGTTATCGAAAATGGTGTTCGAATTCGGAGGTCTACAATCCTTCAGAACACCAAGATCTGCTCACATGCATGGCTGGATTCCTGTATTGTGGGCTGGAAGTGTAATGTTGGGCGCTGGGTAAGATTAGAAATCATATTATTATTCATAATATGTAGACGCATAATGTCCGTGAAGTAATCGCAAGTAATGTATTTCAGTCGAGTAGTAAATAAATATATCAATAAGTATCTGACGTTTGCAAAATCATCTTATCAAATTCTCAAATCTGTAAAGACGCTTTCTTATCGTAGATGCTTGCATCTCGACCTTTGGTGTCATAAACGGTTTGCTCGTCACTGGCGTTACTGAAGAATACTCTGTAAAATGGACAACAATAGGTATAATTTATTATATTACAATTATACGACTTCTAGCTAATTTTTTAAATAATTTCTTTGTTGTAATTTTCACAGTGCAATGATTTTGTTAACGAAGTACAAGTCTCAGTATAAGATTGTCTTGTTTTACCATAATTTTAAGTACTTTTAATGTGTGTTTTTTTATGTAAGTATATACATACAAAAATATGTGTTTTAATATAAGTTCAATGAATTATAATGTATTAGTGATGTTTAGCCACAACAAATAAATACACAAATTCTTTATTTGTAAGTGTATGAGTTTTGACCATAGACATTGAACTTCTGTTATACTTCAGTTATAATCAACTTGATCCTCAATTTCTTAGAAAGTTTAAACAAAGTCTGCGTATTGCCATTTTATTGTAATATTTTACATTAGTGGGTAATCGATATAAAAAGCAATACCTATTAGCTTTAGCATAACAAGGGAAGCATTATAGCACTCAGTTTTTTTATTATTATTTTTGGTTTTTATTAAAAATTGCTTATGCTTTGTTAAAATATGCTTAAATATTGTGTCTGAAATAGCATTATCGAATTCAACAAGGATTCTTATACTGATAATTATGACTAAATTGTGTGGACTGTAATATATGTCTAATCTTTATTGATCTTTATTTTAAGTGCCATAGAGCCGTTGCACATCGTTTTAAATTGCTTATAATGCGATTTACGTAATACTTACTACATTTTTTAAATTTTTATTCACAAAATATACATAATGACTTATTTGTCGTTTGCTTTTTGTAGGTTCGCATGGAAAACGTTTGTGTTCTAGGGGAAGACGTACTTGTCAGTGATGAACTCTTCATGAATGGAGCTCTTGTTCTGCCCCACAAGAGCATTGGAGATTCTGTGCCCGAACCTGCCATAATCATGTGATTTCTAAATGATAATTAACATTTCAGCTGCATTCATTATAGTATACATGTTACAGAAAACTTACATTTAACCCTTCATTGATTTATGTGTGCAGTTCATGCATAACTCTGACACCAATATTTCTTCTGGTATAGTTCCATTCTACTAGCGTTTAATTATGTTTGTTTCATTAATATGGTTTAAGTTACAGATTGAATTTTAAACACAACTTATGACAGCTTGCACTTTGTTTCTTTTGTGTTCATTGATAAAGTAGACTTCATACATATGAAACTTATAAACCAATAGATCACGAATATATTGTAATTTGATACTATTTTATACAGTGATACTGGTTCATCTAACTTTGTTATAGATTTCATAATGACGGAATTTATACTTCTTGAACAATACATAATTTTAGTTTTTGTTTTAGTTTTATATCAGTAACTAGATAGTTTCTGTTTATAAGAAATAGGACACATAAAATAGTTATTTTTTATGTATCAAAGTCTGATAATAACTCGTGCTTTATTTTTCCTCTTGAGACTAAGACTACTGAATCTCATACGATTAAAACAAAGAATCTCGTAGTTGAGGAGCACATCTCATTAAAGTTAGTATTATTTGCTACACGAATTCATAATACTTGTTCATATTTTGTACACAAAACTGTTTGGCAAAGGGCGTTTGCTCATTTCACACAAGAATCTTTTTTGTTGGAATCTCACAAATTTTTCAATATCCATCTATTGCTAATATTTTATAGATATCGTTTTAGGGCGCCTCAATTTTTTCATTGATGTATTTTCACCAGTTCTATAATTGTACCATATTCTATTTGTTAGATTAAATTTTACATTGTCAATTCTTTTATTATTAATTACTGTTTATAGTCTAACAAATGCTGTAATTGCTTCTCATTTCTAGCTTATACATTATATTAGTTTACTATTGCATTGTATTATTTTGTTATAAACATGCCCTGTTGATCATGATTAATAAATACTGATTCTAACTAAAAACGATTTTTATTTGTTTAGTGTTAATGTTATTGCGTTTATTTCACTGTCACGATGATTTTTCTCGTTTCCATTCACAAATTTTAAAATTATTATTTATTTTTAACAGAAACCGTTGAATGCTTATTACTTTTATTAATATAAACTTATGTTATAACAGCTGTTATACTGGTTTACATAATGTTCATAATATTATGCATTTAACCACCCATAAAGGAATAAAATTGCACTAAATCAATCATTTCTGAAAGTAAGTCACTTAAGTATTTTCAAAACTTGTTTTACAAGAATATACTTATTCATACAATATTTTGCTTTTATATAAATAAATCTTATATTTAATTTTATTGTGATCTATGTTGTAAATCTATTTCACAAATACTGAAACAATTTTTGTTATTTGTTAAGATTGTAGGATAGTGCAAAATATTTCCTAAACAACACAGGAAAGCGTAAGTAACAGAATTTTGTCAATACATATAGTAACGTGAAGCTAAGATTTTCATTCTATTTTTTCTGTTATATATAAATATATTTATAGTACCTACTTATATATATTTCTGCATTGTTATATTTTACTTAACTTTTTGTCTTCTGATTTTTTTAAATTCGTATAAATGCAAATATATTGTACATTATTATAGAAATTAATCAATTATATATAATATACACTTACAGTAAAACAAATATACGTAAAGCATCATCATAAAGCTATCTTTAAAATTGAACAAGCCTGTTTCACCATTGGCCTCTCACTAAATTATCATAAAAAACAATATTATAATAATATTTTTATATATGAGATAAATTGAGTTTTTATTATATTTAGAAATAACTTTTGTTATATCACAATTTTAACGGTCCCTTACAGTCATACATGTAGGTACATAATTCAATCAATTTTAAAGTAAATTATATATCTAAACGTAAATTAATGAACGGATATGCAATAAATATATGGATAATATGTAATATATTTGTTGCACATATTATAGTAACGTTTCAAGTTGATTACATACATATATCTATATGCCTATAGGTAGGTATACTTTGACAAAAATTATATAGGCCGTATCTATTATAATAATAGTTTATTTTGTTAATAAAAAAACAGAAGAATTCTTGGGAGATCTAGTTGGTCACCTAAATAATTACATGATTAATTATTAGGAACATTAATACAATTTAAGTCCTTACGCGAATAGAATAAGGACAAATAATAATAAATTTACTAAAATACATTTAAAAAGTTCAAATTTGTGCATACACTGCACAGCTATTACAATTTCATACATGACATTTCAATAAAATGACAAGACACAAAACACAACATAAGAGATGATTACATTTGATATTAACAATTATTAATAAATGAGTAAATTTGTGATATATTGTAGGTTGTTCCACTGACAGAATTACATTATTCACTGGAAAATATATAAATTACATATTAGTAATTATAATCGTGTAATTCTTATTAATGAGTTAAATCTTTAAAATTACTTGTTCCATTTTTAATGGATTTTATCATATTGCAGTATTATTGCATTATATATAGCTGCATCTGATAGTCAACCATTACATTAATATAGTTGTAACTTTCTTTAATAGGTTTCCACTATTTCTAAGGTTTCTATTAGATATTACGATTTGTTACTACATATTACACTCATTAAGTATTTTAGGTTGTATTTCAGGAGTAAACATTTTTCTATGAATTAATAGACACAATATTACCTTACTAAAATACTTTATTTTGAGCAATTTTTGTTCTATAAGGGCCGAATTCCGAAACGTTGGTTAAACTAAAAATAATAATAATAATTGTATATTTATAAACAAAAAAGCGTGAAGTACCATAATGGAAAGCAGGGTACGAGTATAGTTACAAAATAAGTATAGGATAGAATTAATAATAGTACAATTAATACTACAGCTAATCTAAGTTTAGCGCTTAATCGATGGTTAGCTAATATATATGGTAAAAATTGTTATTCCTAAAAGCAAGTTAACCATGGTTTAATTTTAACCGTCGATTTAATTTAACTAGGCTTTGAGAATATAAGGTACCAGCTCAATTAAATATCATATTTAATCTTATGTAAGCGCTAACCAGCGTTTCGGAATTCGGCCTATGAAGATTATTTGTGCTGAATAGTTTATCTTTAGGTATATAGCAAAATTTAAAGTATTCTCTTTTCAGTTTTTTGACGCTATTGTATAGCCATAAGTTATTTTTTCTACTATAATATACCATTTTATATAGCATAATTTATTTTTGATTATATCAGAGACGCAGTATTACGTAATTATTTATATGTAATTTACACGGTCATTTATATATTGATAATAATTCTCTTTTGTACTGATAACATTTTTATTATATGGAATTAAAGCGTATGGAATCAGCTCATTTATTTTAGCTTATATTAGTTCATTCCATTTGAGATTGTTTTGTATTATTAGACCTAACTAGGTTTTTCATATATTTCAGTTTTTCCTATAATTGTTCTATTATTCTAAATTCTCTCTAGAATTTTCTAAATTCTATTATTCTAACTATTAGATAGATACCTACTGTTTTTATCAAGGTTAATATAGTTAATTTATTAGCAAGCTGCCATTTATTGCAGTCAGCTGGTCGAGAGCATTGTTTGCTAAAATGAGGTAAAGCTGTTGTAATATATAATAATAAGTTATAATATAATACCTAATAATTTATTTTTCTCATAAAAAACCAGAGACAAAATTCGTAGGTGTATATACTCTAATATATCTGGAATAATATCACTTATATCTATATAAGTGGAATATAAATTACTTCTATTATAGGTATACACAAATATATATATATATAATATAAGTACCTTGTTTTTATTATTATTAAATTATTATTTATAGCTCTTTATTTGATTATAAAAAAGGAAATAAGTACAAGGCGTGTTTGAGACAGAATTGTCTGTTTAGGACTAAGAGATAAATTAATGTCTGAGAAAGCGTTAGGTACTTAAAATTTTAAAATTATAACATATAACAACAATCAAGTGTGAATAAATACAATTAGATAATTGTTACATAAATATTCTTTAAAAATAGTATTTACAATAATATTTACATTGCATATTATGTAAATGTATGCGGAATTGTAAAAATGGAGCATGTTACTCTTAGAGTAACCTATATATATATACTAAACTGTATACTAAATACCAACTATATATACAATCTCCGATTCATTTCTGTCTATACCAACTCCGTTTCATTTAGGTATTATAGGATGGTTAATATTCTGTAAATAAATTATGCACATTTATAATTATTACGTTAAATTATCGATAAGAAACTATATTCTGAGAAATAGGTGTACATTATTTTATTCAATATCTCTCTCTATCTATATATATATATATATACTGTACATATTGAATATAAGAGTACAATTATTTAATAAGTATTTGTATGCTATATAAGAAATTTAGGAACACACAGTTTTTAGTCACAGAATAAATAACATTGTAAGAACTGTTTAATATTATAGTTATACCTATCAAAGCTCTAAAGAAGTAAAATGGGTTTTGCAATAAAATGTATATCAACTTATAGTAACCTTTGTACACCACTTAATATTTTACATTGACCTAAACCTCTATACAGCGATCACATTCGTTATACATATATTTCTGTCTATATATTCATATTAGTCATATTATAATGTTGTATATCATTGTCTATTTTTAGATAAATGGAATTCTAAATCGATAGCTTCAGTTGAAGCGCTTTTTAGACTGAGTGGCTGTTTATCGATCGCTTTTCTTATACACTGCATATTGCAAGCCATCAAGCCTCTTACTTAGCATTAGTTTAGCGGGAGAGATTATAAGTTTGTTAGTTACTTGGAAGTAGGTGAAATGACTATACGCTATATTATTACGTACTCATTTGCTCACACATACTGAAATTTGTTTCTTTTTATTAATCTTTTAACGAAAATATGTTTAGAAATCCTTCTGGGAGTGTTTTAAGTAATGCTGAAGGCTATGAATCTGAAGGAGACAATGATTTGCTGCCATCAAGTTCCTCTACTTCAACAAAGCCTCTACCCCCTACAAAGCCACAAAATACTGAAAAAAGTAGTGCACCTCCACCAAAATCCAATTCTACTGTCCAAAAAGCTTTCGAAGCTACCGGATTTAAATCTGTGAATGGGGATTATCAATTACAAGGACGACTTGGAATTGCCTTGTTAGCAGGTGTTGATAAACTAGAATTTAAACTTCTCGTCTACGCTTCTGGAAATGTTATAGTGACACAAGCAGTTATTACCACTTCTTTCCAGTTATCTGTTACTGGACTTTATGTGTCCTGCTATGATGCATTCAATCAAAACTGGTCCTTTTTATTTGAATCAGAGGACAAAGTCGATGACTTCGTTCGTTTTGTTACTATCGCCCGATTTCGAACGGATAAATGTGCTTCTATTGTTTACACTGATAAAGTAGCGGGATCAGGCGAAAAACTATCCATTGATGATTCTGTTGAGATCAGATATTCAGGCTGGATATTGCAAGGAAATGGCACACTGGGCCCAGTTTTTGAAACGAAAAATGCCTCTAATGGGAAACCTCTACGATTTAAAGTTGGAAAAGGCAAGTCATTAAAAGTTTGGGACGAGGGCTTAATAGGGATGCAGCGGGGAACACATCGTCTACTTGTAGTTCCTTCCAGTAAGGCGTATGGAAGCAAAGGTTTTCCACCAAAGGTACCTGGTGGATCCAACATTGTGTTTGACGTAGAAGTCGTTCGACTCCGTATTGCCTCCTCTAACGCTGCAGATTCCCAACCAAAAATGGATGAAGCAATTGCAACAGACTCCGTTTCAAAATCTCGTGGAAACTCACACACCGATGAGACACCTTTACCACAGTTGCCAAACGATGAAGATTTCGAATCAGATGACACATTTAAAATCCGATCACGTTCAATTTCTGAAAAGTTGGAAGGTAAGCCTACAAAACAAAATCTACTATCTCGGATGGCTAAAATGGGACAAGCAATGATACCACAGGCACAAGCAACAGGTGCACAAGGCACAGAAGAATCTGATGATTTAGAAGGCAGGGAAAATAGTGTTTCAGCTGATCCACTGCAACCTATACAATCGCAGCCAGCGACTATTTTATCTCAAAAAGTTATTCAGCCAGTATATGCTCAAGATACACCAAATATGCAATATCCGCAACATAACGCAGCTATTGGGTTTCAATCCTATAATCCCTTGGTAAGTCAAAGTTTTCCTGTAACAATGAATCCTTATCATCACAATCCGCACAGTATTCAATCAAATCAACAAGTTCTCCCTTATTCTTCTGTGTCCGTCGGGATTCCCAGAGATACCTTTCCGACATCTCAGGCAAACGAAATATATCACCAAAGGCCCCAGGCAGCACCGATTTCCAGTAATACCGATCAAATTCACACTGCAATGCTTGTAAACGAAACACGGCAGCAAAATACGGAAGTGCGTATTTCCATAGCAAAACTTCAGGATAAATTGGATACTGTTTCAACAAAAGTAGATGAGCAATTGAAAAACACAAATCGTGTAATGGTTCACCAACCAACTGTCCCGACAATGGAAAACACTGTTTTGTTGCAAAATCTTACTAGAATTATTCAAGAAAATGAACAATTAAAAGAGGAAGTTTTAAATAAAAGTGGAAAAATTGAAAAGCAAAATTTAAAAATAACGGAGCTGTTAACTAAGAATGAAACTATTCTTGAAGAAAACAATCAAAGCATAGAAAGGAATGCAGAATCATATAAAATGAACGCATCGCAATCACATACAAAAGTTTTGGAGTTGGAAATGCAAAAATTGAATTTGATCCAAGATTTATCAAAGCGCACATCACAAGTTTATGACTTACAAGTATCTTTGGATGAAAAAAAGGAACAAATCTCCAGTTTAACGAAGCAATTGGAAAGCTCTAATGTTAAATATGAAGCTCTTGGACGTGAAATGAGTGATGCCCAAGAAGGTAATGCAGATTTGCGGGAATCTCTGGCTGAAATAAAAACTCATTCAAAAGATGAAAAGGGTGAAATTCGATCATTTGAGAGAAAAATTCAAGATTTAGTTGAACGTGAAGAAGAAATGACCCAAAAGTTTAATTCAAAAGAGAAATCTTTGAAGCAAAAGTTAGCTCGAATCAAAGAAGAAAAACAGGCGCTAGCTGATGAATTGGATAAATTTAAGACTTTGAATGAAAAGGAAAAAGAAGAATTACACGAAAGTCTTCGTCGAGAAAGAGCGTCTGGTCATAATAGCGAGTCAGTGCTGAAAAATGAAATCGAAAAAGAAGTTGCAGATCAGTGGAAAAAACGATGCGACCAGTTAGTCAAAGCAGAAGCCGAACGTTTTGAAAGAAGACTTCTTGAAGCTGAGGAAGATAAGAGCAGATTGCAAGAAGAGAATGTGACACTCCTTTCTAAATTACAGTTAATGAAAGATCAAACTCGAGAAATGAAGAGAAATCTTCAGGAAGAGATCAATCGCTTAAGTGCTGCATGTGAAACTGCTGCAGATGATGCTAAATCATCGAGAAATACCTCTAACGAAATGACTACTGAAAATGCAGGTGATCTGACTTCCAAAGTTCGGATAATAATGAACTCTGTCTACCGAAGTATTCGCGAAAATATTGCCTCAAGTGAGCAATATGAGGGATCTAAAATTCATCAAATAGTGATGGAAATTATACGTGAAACCACACTACAGCTCACCGAAGAAACTCATTCTGATAATGATGAAGATGAATCAAGTAGCGAGGATAATGAGGAAGAAAAAGAAGAAGCTGATAGAAAATTAATTGACTCAAAAAATGATAATCAAGACTCTGAAGAGGACATTGATGAAGAAGAAGTAGAAAATGAGACAGCAGTAGGACATGTGTTGAAGCTTGACAAAGAGCATAATATATATGTTAACAAATCTGTAAAAGATAACTCAGAAAATGGACAATCATCTGATAACGATTCCAACTTAGAGAATGAGGCTCCCTCTATTTCTCCACCAGAACTTCCACCAATTGCGCCCGGACTTGATCGCGTGATATCTCCAGTGCCACCGTCTAACTCAATTCACCAAGTTGAACAGAATCCCCAACCATCTTCCGATTCAGATCCTGACAAAGCGGAAAATCTACAAGAGTCGATAACCCCTGATAATACTCAAAACGTGGAAACGCCAAATGATAAATCACCTACTGAGGATCGACCAAAGGAATCAGAGAGTAAGCCATTATTCAATGATGATGAAGATTAACTATCTATATCAATGATTGTTCTGAAAATCATTTTATTATAAATTAATTATCTAGTAAATTTATTGTACAACACGAACACAACACTAATTCATTCTACACTTGTACGATGCTTACACGTATGACATTATTTTGATAGGATTTATAATACGTAATTTATACTTCTTATTTGTAATTTTTATACTGATTTTTTTAATAATGGATACAATTATGCATTTTTTAAATTATTATAGATCAAGACATTTTTCTTCATATATTTTAATTCTGAAATTTATTGTCCTAATATAAGAGTATATTTGAATAATTTCTTTATAACATTATGCCATCTTTGATAAAATTATAAAAAGATGAATTATTTCAATTGACAAACCTAAACATTTATAATTTTATTTATACATAATAATTAAATACTATAAAAACACCGACATCTAAACGTTTAAAAAAATCCGTAAATGTTATTTTAATTAATTTGTTTATATTTAATTTATGTTATTGTCTTCATAAAAGATATCATAACTCAAGAACGGATTTTTAATAATTGCACAGATAATTTCTTACTAATTCGTAGAGTAAATTTTTTTATCGCCAAAAATGGCAAAAAGCTGGTTAGCTACAGACAATTTTAAAAGATATAAATTCATTCAAACC
>JAYRBW010148632.1:0-14507 GCA_036023295.1 Invenusta paracnida | reverse complement strand
TCCATTTTTATGTTTTAGTTTTAGAAATGTACATAGTTTCCTAAAAATCACATATCATCGTATTATTTAATAAAAATGGTGTTTAATACACTAATTTTAAACAAAATATGAAGTATATAAAGATATTAAAAAATTACTAAAAATATAATGTTTCTCAATAAACAAATTTATATAAAATTATCTTTAAAAAAACTCGTATTTTCAGTGTATTATTATTCGTATTATTAACGTATGGTCATCACGATATCATATATGTATGGGCTCACATCGCCTAATGGGCCCCTAGTCAATATATTTTATAATTTAAAGCCCCTGGTGGTGGGGCCCAAACGGGGATAATATTCTTATTATTATTATGTCATTCAGAGTTTACGTAACTGAAATTAATAAGCTTGAATTTTTAGAATAATTTATTCTAATTTACAATTACTTATATAAAATTACCCATTTATATCATTTTTGAGTAGTAGGATTATTTTTAAACTTGCAATTATAAATTTATAATAATTTTATTATGTGAAATGGATAAATCCTTTTTATATTTAGTCACAAAGTAGACTGAAGATAATTTGATGTTTAAATACAAATAAATATCTCGACATTATATTCAATTTTTGTATATTTAACACTATCTATACAGTGAGGGGGTCTAATAGGTCGCAATTGGGACGCAATATGTCGCATCCCAAGGTCTAATAGGATGCATTTTTCTGTGATTATTATAAAATAAAATATTTGTGAATATAAAGCTTTCGTAGCGTTTCTATGACCAAATATATTCTTTATAACACTAATTTGAATTTTACGATACCAAAAATGTATATGAGTTAACTGAAGCAGTCAAATGAAGCATAAGTGTATTTTAAACAGAAATAAGATATTGTTGAACCAGATATAGTAACAATGCATTCCTTCGTTTGTTGATAGAACAGACAATGAGAGGTTGCAGACTGAAATTAAAATAAATCAAATGCAAATGGGACAAGAATGTCATGAGCTCATTATTTTATATAGTAAATGAAATATAGGTAATTTCTTAAAAGTGTGTATTTTTACATAGCTATGTTAAATATTAATATCTATAATAAATGTTATCTTTCTGTTGTCTATGTTTTAACGACAGTGAGATTATATGAAACTTTAATGTTTATACCTATTTTGAACCATTTAAAAAACTGTATCATTATTATTGAAAACCTATCCACCATTGATATTAAAGTATGTGATGTTGTTTTAAAAATTAGAATTTAAAAGAATTTCTCCGAAAACAACTTCCTTTTTTCACAAATATGCAATTGTCGGACGCTTTGACCAAGATGGCATCAGATTTTAGAACCCTGCATGCATTGTTGAACGTAAAGGACAATATCTATCTGTTTAAATAATGTTTTTTATTTATATGTTTATATCTTTTATGAATGCACTTACTTATATACGTTGGAAATATAAAATACACTGACAATGTTTCGGAACATTTTTAGCTTTATAAAAAAACTGAAACCTAAAATACTCACTTTTTTACGAAATATATACATACTATTCTCATGCAAATAAAATATTTAATGAGAAATTTGTACAATGAATACTGGAGAAATTATTGATTATGGAGAAATTTAAATTAATTTAATTAAATTTTTATAAATATTAACAGAAATCAATGATTAGATAGTGTTTTGCCTATGCGTCATATATTTTTAAAAACGCTGCATAGCATTTGCCCAATTCCAAGTATATAATCTGGTCTATTGGGTAATTGTTTTATAATCAACAAAAAATCGCAATATACACCCAGTAATTTTATCTTTATAGTAATTGTTTGTTTTCTTTTTCGGAAATCTCAGCATTTAATCATAAATATATGTACATATATATAATATGTACTAATAGTAATATTATGGATGTTTTTAAATATGTTACTACTTTGTGATACTACTGCATATATATGTATTGATATATTATAGTAATAAACTGGGTTATATTCATATAAACCGGATAACATTTGTGAATGTGAACAATTTGAGTTGTTATTTCGGAACTTATATATTTACACACATATTATATATATACATTAATATACATTTTAGTGGATATTTATTCTCAAAGTGATTATTATCTATGAAATTGTATTACTAGCCATATACAATCCGACTGTATATTTTTACACTTTACAAATTGTAATAAAATAATTCCTTGCTTTTGAAATTTCAGCTTGTTGGACTGGTACAATTATTGTTTTAAAAATATGGGTAACCTAACAAACCATTTTTTCTTCATCAAGTGCTGATTTAACATAAAAATCCATCACCGAAACAAAGGTAAGCACATTTTTATTGTAAAATCTATTTGTAATGACCATAGTTATACGATTCTTCGATGAGTAATTTTATACTCTTCATACATAGAATCGGAAGAAAAGAAGACTTTTGTTGGGTATTTTAATATTTTTTGCAAATAATTACGTAATCTTTGTCAATTGCAAATATTACAATACCCAACAAAAGTCTTCTTTTCTTCCTATTAAATATTCCAAATTGGGTATAACTAAACAACCTCAACGTATCTTACTACATAGGCTAATTGATATCGTATTACGGTTATATATTTAATCCATTTCGTATTTGCTTGTTTCATTCTTCGTATTAGCACAATCATATACTCGAATAGTATCGTACCGTCTACGTAATAGTCGTTGCCGTTGTCCCTCAGTCGTACAAGGAACAATTATCGTATTGTTATGGCATTTCGTCGTAGCTTTACAGTTGTATATTCCAATTTCCTTTATTTTTCGTATCGGTCGAATTTTTAAAAGTCGACAAATAGTGTATGATCTAATATTGCAGTAATCTAATAAAATATTCAAAGTACAATCAAATTTTAATGTATATTTTTTATTTTACGTTTTAGTGAATTGAACTGGCCTTTGATCTATGAAATAGTTTTTTATTGAAATATTTCTCGAATAATTCTCTCATATGGAATTTTTAATTGTTATGAAAAAAGGGTATTTTATTGTTGTAAAGACTTAAGGCAATTAATATGAATGCTTCGGCAAAAGTGAGTTCTACGTATATATTTATATTTTTGCAAGACAGAACTTTATCGTTGCAGAGAGATAAGTGCACTCTGCATGCCAAGCCATCATTAAGTAATTATAAAACTAGTCTATCTTGAAATGCTAATTTCTATATTATTGTTTCTATTTTTTTTGCTCAGTAGTGAGGCTTGAGGTTTGAAAAAGAAAAAAGAAAAAGGATGTGTACATGAGAAAGAAGTAGATATGAAAACAGACGTATAGATGTTTAAATAGGTGTATTTATGAAAGTGTGTGTGTAGATAAGGTGGAATATATTTTAATTAGAGAATTTTTAATGATGAAGAAGATTTTTGGAATCAGATACCTTTTATTCTTTCTAGTTATCCTATTTTTCGATGATTTTAAATGTTTTTAAACAAAATCAAAGCAAATTTTAAATTTGTCTTATATGAAGCCATGTAATATAACAACGTGCACATTAACAAATTTCCTGTATTTGTTACAGCAATGCGGAAATAACACAACTCGCATTCATTTTTAATTATTCATTTTGCTAGGCAGAACTATTATGATTGCAGAGAGATAAGCGCACTTTGGCATTAACAAGCTGTCATTAAGTAGTTATACCTCTAGTCGATCTTGAAATGATAATTTTGCTAGGCAGAACTATTAGGGTTGCAGTGGGCGCACTGCGTAAGCGCACTGTGGCATGCCAAGCTGTCATTAGGTAGTTATAACTCTAGTCGATCTTGAAATGATAATTTTGCTAGGAAGAACTATTATGGTTGCAGAGAGATAAGCGCACTGTGGCATGCCAAGCTGTCATTAGGTAGTTATACCTCTAGTTGATCTTGAAATGATAATTTTGCTAGGCAGAACTATTAGGGTTGCAGAGAGATAAGCGCACTGTGGCATGCCAAGCTGTCATTAGGTAGTTATACCTCTAGTCGATCTTGAAATGATAATTTTGCTAGGCAGAACTATTATGGTTGCAGAGAGATAAGCGTACTCTGGCATGCCAAGCTGCCATTAGGTAAATATAACTGTAGTTGATCTTGAAATGACAATTTTTCTAGGCAGAACTATTATGGTTGCAGAGAGATTTTCGCAACAATATTATAACTGAACAGAAAGGTATGCCTTATTTTTTTATAGAATCTATTAGCGAATATGAAATCTTCATTTATTGGTTTCTCCGTATATTGAATATTCAACATTTATTTTGGTGTCTGCTTGTAATGCAGTATTTATTATTATTTATTTTTCAGGGAATCCTATTTATGATGCATATATTATGTTTTATGTTTCGGAGCTCCATTATTGCATTCACTGTATATTGCAAATGTTTTTTGTAAAATATTGATTTTACATATCGTCAACAATATTATAACTGGAATAAAAAGTATGAATTATTTTAATTATATGATCTATTAGCGAATATTAAATCGTCATATATTGGTTTCTACGTGTTATATTGTATATTAATCATTTGTTTTGATGTCTGCCTGTAATGCAGTATTTATTATTATTTATTTTTAAGGGAATCCTATTTATGATGCATATATTATGTTTTATGTATGAGAGCACCATTATTGCATTCACTGTATTGCATATGTCTTTTGAAGTATTACATTACAGATTTTAATTGATGCATTTTTCAACTCGTATAATGAATATCGCATATGGTCAACAATATTAAAACTCAAATGAAAAGTATTCATTATTTTTATTATAGAATCTTTTAACGAATATTAAATCGTCATTTATTGGTATCTCTGTATTTTCTTGAATATTTAACATTGATTTTGGTTCTGCTTGTAATGCAGTAGTTATTATTATTTATATTAAAAGTATCCATGTATTATGTTTCATTTTTCAGAGCGCCATTATTGCATTCACTGTATTGCATATGATTTTTGGAGTATTACATTACAGATTTGATTTGATGAATTTTTGCATCTCGTTATATGGATATTGCATATGGTCAACAATATTATAACTGGAATGAAAATATGCATTATTTTTATTATCGAATCTATTAGCGAATATTAAATCCATTTATTGGTTTCTCCATATTAGATTGGATATTCAAGATTTATTTTGATGTCTCCTTGTAATGCAGTATTTATTATTATTTAAATTAAAAGTATCCATGTATTATGTTTTATATTTCAGAGCCTCATTATTGCATTCACTGTATTGCATATGTGTTTTGGAGTATTTGATTAGAGATTTTAACTGATGGAATTTTCAACTCTCGATTTGGATATAGCATATCGTCTACAACATTATAATTAAAATTAAAGGTATGTTTTATTTTTATTATCGAATATCAAATCTTCATTTATAGGTATCTCCGTATTAGATTGATTATTCAACATTTATTTTGATGTCTGCTTGTAGTGTAGTGTGTATTATTTTTTATTTTAATGGTATCCAATTTATGATGTATATATTATGTTTTATGTTTCAGGGCACCATTATTGCATTCACTGTATTGCATATCTTTTTCGGAGTATTACATTTTAATTGATAGATTTAAAATTGATTTGCGTCAAAATACAACTCACATTCATTTTCAATTGTTTATTTTACTAGGAAGAACTATTAGGATTGCAGAAAGATAAGCGCACTCTGGCATGCCAAGATGTCATTAGGTATTTATTCCTCTAGTCGATTTTGAAATGATAATTTTGCTAGACAGAACTATTAGGGTTGCAGAGAGATAAGCGCACTGTGGCATGCCAAGCTGTCATTAGGTAGTTATAACTCTAGTCGATCTTGAAATGATAATTTTGCTAGGAAGAACTATTATGGTTGCAGAGAGATAAGCGCACTGTGGCATGCCAAGCTGTCATTAGGTAGTTATACCTCTAGTTGATCTTGAAATGATAATTTTGCTAGGCAGAACTATTAGGGTTGCAGAGAGATAAGCGCACTGTGGCATGCCAAGCTGTCATTAGGTAGTTATACCTCTAGTCGATCTTGAAATGATAATTTTGCTAGGCAGAACTATTATGGTTGCAGAGAGATAAGCGTACTCTGGCATGCCAAGCTGCCATTAGGTAAATATAACTGTAGTTGATCTTGAAATGACAATTTTTCTAGGCAGAACTATTATGGTTGCAGAGAGATTTTCGCAACAATATTATAACTGAACAGAAAGGTATGCCTTATTTTTTTATAGAATCTATTAGCGAATATGAAATCTTCATTTATTGGTTTCTCCGTATATTGAATATTCAACATTTATTTTGGTGTCTGCTTGTAATGCAGTATTTATTATTATTTATTTTTCAGGGAATCCTATTTATGATGCATATATTATGTTTTATGTTTCGGAGCTCCATTATTGCATTCACTGTATATTGCAAATGTTTTTTGTAAAATATTGATTTTACATATCGTCAACAATATTATAACTGGAATAAAAAGTATGAATTATTTTAATTATATGATCTATTAGCGAATATTAAATCGTCATATATTGGTTTCTACGTGTTATATTGTATATTAATCATTTGTTTTGATGTCTGCCTGTAATGCAGTATTTATTATTATTTATTTTTAAGGGAATCCTATTTATGATGCATATATTATGTTTTATGTATGAGAGCACCATTATTGCATTCACTGTATTGCATATGTCTTTTGAAGTATTACATTACAGATTTTAATTGATGCATTTTTCAACTCGTATAATGAATATCGCATATGGTCAACAATATTAAAACTCAAATGAAAAGTATGCATTATTTTTATTATAGAATCTTTTTATGAATATTTAATCGTCATTTATTGGTATCTCTGTATTTTCTTGAAAATTTAACATTGATTTTGGTTCTGCTTGTAATGCATTATTTATTATTATTTATTTTTAAGGGTATCCTATTAATGATGCATATATTATGTTTTATGTATGAGAGCACCATTATTGCATTCACTGTATTGCATATGTCTTTTGAGATATTACATTACAGATTTTAATTGATGCATTTTTCAACTCGTATAATGAATATTGCATATGGTCAACAATATTAAAACTCAAATGAAAAGTATGCATTGTTTTAATATCGAATCTATTAGCGAATATTAAATCTTCATTTATTGGTTTCTCCGTATTAGATGGGATATTCAAGATTTATTTGATGCCTGCTTGTAATGTAGTATTTATTATTTATATTAAAAGTATCCATGTATTATGTTTTATATTTCAGAGCCTCATTATTGCATTCACCAAATGTGCGCGTCTTTTTATTATAGCCTGTGCGCTCATACTTTATTGTGATTGGATTTCAGAGAGTTTGTGTGTGGGAGGTTAATTATGTTTAATTTATGGTGAATTAATATTAATGTTTAAAAGTTACACTAGAAACCCTTCTGCCCAACTACTTTAAGTAAAATATATCCTTATGTCAAACGCCAAACAAATTATGGAGTCTGTACTGACTGCCAAAAGCGAGTATTGTGATATGAAAACACTTATCGAAATCAATTTGTCGAATAATATTAGTTGCATTGAACAGACTATATGTATATGGAATGGTAATAATGATATCTATTACATACAAAATATCTTTGAAAGTCACATTTCAATAAGCTATTATTATTTTTAAATTACTACTATTACGTAGTATAAAAATGTAATTATAATAATGAGTTTGATTTAATCTAATATATATATGAAATCGATATTTAACGTGCCTAAAATATGTTGCATTTAATTTTTGAATAATAAAGTTAAAAGCAAGTTAAACTTTCATTTAATACTTTGCAATTATGTATTAAAATAAGAAAAATATGTAAATATAAAGTACCATAAGATCTTATATATAATTTGAAATTACTAATAAAATATCCAATAAAAGTCAGAAAGATATACTTACAAAAATAATACACTAATATTCATGAACTCATTTTAATCTTTTAACTATAACAGTATTACAATCTCGAAAAGTTCAGCTGTCCAACGGTAATACTCACTGATATGACATATTAGACAGATCTATTTCGTTCTCTTGAATATTCTATAATATTATATTGTACCTAATGTAATTTATATCTACTTATGTGGCAATATGTCCTTATGTTGAGTTTTGTTAGAACAAAGATAGATTAGTCTATTATAATTTATTGAAATTATTTTTTAGCTGTAATATAAAATTCTCTAAATAATAAATGAACACTACGTAATAACAACATATTGACCACCTATTGAGCAACTATTGTCTCATAATAAGGAATAGATTCCTTCTGTTTCCTTTCCTTCAATAACTGTGCACACTGTAAGAATTTATAAACGCGGACCCCCTAGATAAGAATGCAAGAATAGCGGCATAGAGTTTCCTTACGCAATTAAAATGACTTAAAGATATAATGAGCATCTACATATTTTCTTCCTTCTCTCCAGTCTTACCATGCGCCATATAGTTAGCACCTTATTACATGTGTTCTCATTATGTGATATCTACACACATACAGACTTATAATATAACCTCATGTATAAGCTAACTAAGGGAAAAGAATATTACACATGCAGTAAAAAAAAGTTAGAAAATGTTAATAAATTTAGAAGTATGTGTGGTTATATAATTTGTTTGTTGTGATATAATAAATTTTAGCAATGCTTCAGGTATTCATAAATTGGGAATGGAAAATTTCCTGATTTTTATAACTGGCACTCTACAATATATGGATAGAAAATTGTGCAATATACGTGTAAAGTACTCATTATTTATTAAGAAGAAACAGCAGAAATTGATTTACAATATGATAAGACTGATATACGGTAATTACTATGGTAGAGGCACTATAATATACATAGAACTATCTATATATTTTGGTAATAATAGAATTATAGTACATATACAGATATAAGATAATAATGCACAAAATAAAGTAATAAAGGTAACACAAAGGTTAAAATATATTCAAGAGAAGAGAGAAAACAAGTAGTAAGCAACAGTGATCAGAAAAGCGTAGGAGAATTTTAGGAGGATTAATGTTGGTACCTCGTTCCTTGTAACGATAGGGTGCTGTAGCGTCCATACTAAAATGATATCTTGAATTTATTTTCATTTTTAGTTTTTATTTCATTAATTTGAAATGAATTAATTGTCTGAGTAGATAATTTACTTTCAAATACTTTTGCATACATCTACTACATAAACATATAATGAAATAAATGTAAACATTGTAAATTTATTTTAAATCTATCTATCTGCAAAACTTATTTTATGGTATAGAGTAACAAATAAAATGAAAATTAAATGTTTGTCAAGATTGGCATAAAATGAAGATGATTATACGAGGAAGTGGCGTATTTATGTGTGTGCGAGTTCGACGGAAAACATATTGTGCCCTGAAGTATTTATAGCATGATTTAACTTTTCTTATGTACCTATAATTTCAGAAATCTTTTTTTTTAGGATTCAATTACTTTAATTCATTTTCTTAAAAAACATTGCGGATAGTATTTTGATAAAATTCTTTATAGACTTTGCCAATAATCGCTTCAAGAATATTTGTATACTAACAATAATATAAATGTATAAATCATAGAATAAAACAGCCAGAGGAAATAATTTACAATTTTGAGTTAATATTTAAGTTAAGACATCTGAATCAACATTAGTACAATGTAAATCCAACCGGCATTGGCGTGTTCTCGCAGCACCTTTCATATGGCTTTGTTGTCGATTTATTTAACAAAATACGACATTTTAAAAATTAAAATCTTAGCGCATATATACTTCGGTTTGGAATTTTTTTACTAACCCATAGATATAAAGCAGTAAGTACACAAAAGGTTGATGATAGAACCAATATGGGTTGACAATAGGGACCAATTTATAAATTATGAACCTGACCAGTTCGGAAATCTTTGATGGGCCAGCCAATTTTGAATTTTTTAACAATATACTGACTGTTGCTACAAAAGTGTATAATTGCATGTGTAAAACAGTATTCCAACACATTAAAAACCAGTTTTAAAATGGTGCCAAT
The DNA here is from genome assembly GCA_036023295.1 of Invenusta paracnida. NCBI lineage: Eukaryota > Metazoa > Platyhelminthes > Proseriata > Coelogynoporidae > Invenusta > Invenusta paracnida. The sequence continues at coordinate 4,468 of JAYRBW010148632.1, read as the reverse complement.
CAAATAAATAGAATAATTTTAATTACATCACTGTTCCTGGCTATGCACGTTAACACTAGAAGCGCCGAACTTAGAATATACCTACAAGCGCCAAACACGTCAATTGACAATTTCCATTTTTAACCTATTTTTGTGTATAATAATTATAATACTACCTAAAACGATTTTAAATGCTCGAGATTATTATTTAATGATACAGTTACAGTCATAAAAGTATAGTGATGTACTTAGATGTACATCTTATAGTGATCTTATAGTGATGTATAAGATGATGATTCAACAATTGAAAAATAGTTATAAATACGTTATTTATGCTACTGCTCCTCAACTACCTAATAGCCTTCTACTTGTCTTTGAAAAGCGTGTCACTTGCGTAATCAAAGCCAACTGTGTGTCATAAACACGTTTGTGGTAAGTGTCATGCAGTTATGTATGTAAACTGCCGCGTTGAATAACTTTTTTCACAATCTTTATGACATTTTTGACATTCTTTTATTTTGTTTGCGCGTTGAATAACTATTTTCACAACTTGATAACATTTCTGGAATTCTTTGATTTTGTTTTTGATGAGGCGATGTCTGCAAAATAAAAGCCTGTATATATGTACATATGTTGCATATTTTTTTGTTATCGTACTTTAGAAGTGTTTTTTTAGAATAATAGGGGGTTATTAAATATTAATTTAATTATTTATTATTATTATTTTATTATGTAAATATTATTCAGAGAAAATTATAAGCCGAAAAAATATGGAAAATATTGATAATTTATATATAAATTTTATAATTGGCGTAATAATAAACCATAATTATATTATAGTACGTAATAAACATTTTAGTAACATAAGTAATATAAAACAATATAGTACAATAAATTAATTTAAGGTAGGTACATTTTCTAAAATCATCAATTAACGCATTTGGCGCTTCTAGGTTAAAAATGTTTTGAGATTAAATATAATCCATTTTTTCCTGCGAAATATGTACTTACAGAAATGATGAAATGTCATCAAAACAATAGATATTAAATCAATTAAAAAAAGTTACAACCTTTAAAATATCAAAAATCGTCAATTTACGTATTTGTCGTTTCTAGTGTTAAAAAGTCAAAATTGTATAACAGTTCACATTATTATTACTCCAAAATAATTTATTTATGTTTATTTAAGTAATAAAGTTTTTATATATATACATTTAGTGGCAGTGGAATCTATGGGCCCAGGGGACAATAGGACACCCCAACTTTTTGATATCGGAGCCAGATACCCTTTTTGTCCCCACAAAATATACTTTGCAAAAGATGAAATTACATTTCATTTCTTGGACACAAAATCAGAAATTATGGAGGAAATAACTTCACCTAAACCTTCTCTTTTTTACTTTAAATTTCTTTTTCTCGTGAGATAAAACTGCTGGAATTCTTTTAAAGGCAAAAATTGATTAAATATCTATTTTCTATAAAGATCATTCTCATAGAACCTACCTAATATCACTTTGTTGTCTTCATATTTTAGCTCAAAGGTGGGTAGTGAACTATTGTTTACTTTATCAATTATGAAGATTTCATTCGTCCAATACCCTGTGAAACCTTTTGCAAACTTGTTCTTCCACATATACAGATACGGATGCGATTATCAATATTATACTTAAGCATTGGTTTGTGTACACGCCTCTGTTTACTTTCTGCCTCACTTCTTTCATTCTCAAAATGAAGGGTATTGACTGTGTGTCGAATATTATCTGATTTAACCATCGTTAATGCTGGTGTTGTTCTTATACTTCGGTGCACTCAGGTATTATATGTTTGCATAATTTCAGGCAATATTTTCACCCAGCGTTGTGACTCCTGTTTAGTAAATTGTTTATGCAATAGAGATTTAAGGGGTCGTTTAAACCGTTCTGAGACTACTGCTTTACCCTCATTATATGTTGAATACATATTGTTTTTATTTTCACGTAAACAATTATTAAAATGCTGTTGTAGAATTTCGTTCCTTTGTCTACGGTTTGTATCGTTTATGTATTATTTTAAATGCTTCTTTTATTGTATATCCATGTTTAGGTTTCTTTTAAATGCTCATGAAAATCTTGAAAATAAATCAATTACAACTAAAATATATTTATATCCAGAACCGATTGGTATAACCGCTAAATCTGCTGAATATATATCGTGAGGATTAAACACTTTCACTTTTAGAAACGATTTTTGTTTTCTAAATTCCACAAGGATTTCACCAGAATACTGGCTACCGAATATGTTTTGGTTTAATGTCATATTTTTAACTAAATAACGTTCTACTTTTTCTCTAACTGTAGGATTGTCAATCGAATCAAATTCTTGAATCATTTGTTGATCTGCTTGATGTCTATAAAGATTATATCTATATATAAAATATCATGTTTATATGCGGCTGTCTTACCACGGTTAATTCGTTTCTCTCCTGGTAATGGTTGGTCGTTTCTATCAAAACGAATGTCTAACCTTGTGTTTGCGCTTGTATAATTATTACCCGGTAAATATTTTTCTGGTGGATATTTCTCCCATATAAAACCGGGTAAATTAGCTAGTGATTTTATTAATATCACCTCCTTGATGATATCTATATGAATTTGCGCAACATGCATCTATTTTTTAATGGAAAATATGGTGGAAATCTCTTTAAAATAACACTTTAAAAAATCAAAAATCTTCAGTTCGTATGCCGTAGTTTTCCGTACTACTAATATACATATGTTATTATTAGAAAATCTTTTATAAATTGTACCGCGATGTATGAATATTTGCAATAGCATAGTAACTTTTCTTAGTTGATAAAGTTGGTTTAATCTCATCTAACATATAATAAAAAAATGATGTAATATTTAATTTACTCGCTCAGGAAATTAATTTAAATTTGGTGGTGTAGTCAGTTACAAATTTGTTAATAAATTCTTTAAAAGAAAGTCATTTTTTTTTTAATAAATTGAGACACGATATAATACACATATTTAATGTATTCATAATACAATATTCTAATATAAATAGATATAATAATAGTTTAAAAAATTACAGAGTGAAGTGGAGGTTCTCCTCCCTACTACTTCAAATATTGATTTTGTACTTCTTGAAATTTTAGTCATGTAAATACAGATATAAATAGATATAATATTAGTTAAAAGATTCAATATTAAATCATCCACTGTGTCTACTGAAAAGAGTTATTATAAAAATAATAATCTAATCAAAACTCCCTTTCGGTTTTCCCCTCATCTTGAATGGTCACAAAATTCTTCTTGGCAGATTTAATAGAAAGCGAGAGAAATTGGATACGTGGATATTTTTACTCCAATTTGAAAAATCTCACCATGAAGTTTATGAAGGACAATGAGAAAGAAATATTGATTTCACGCAGAGTTTTGGAAAGGATTTTCGGCTTCAGCGTCTTAATTTACAATAAAATAAAACCAAGTTGAATATAAAAAAATAATGTATTGCTAGCTGTCATGTTTATATCGCGCAAATTATTGTTTATTTCGACGATTCCGTCTTGCATGTTTTGTGACGGTGTTTGAGGTTTTGTTCTCGGGTAAAAATCGGCGCGTTTGGAGAAGGTAATTTTTCAGGCATAAACTCTTCTTTGGGGCCGTTTTCCTGGGAGTTTTGTTAAGGATGAAGCTCAGTGTGGCGCGAATTGTTTTGTACCGCTGCATGTACGATTCCTGCTTTTCTGATTCGAATTTCGAAAGTATCTCACTGATGAATAAGCTCACTGGTTCCGAAGAATCTTTTGATGGCGATGTAATACTTAATGCTTCGATTTCCTGAGATAATCCTGGGTGGAGATCACACCTAGTATCCATTTGTTGGGAAGAATTTGGCGTATTGAAAATAACAGAATCACTGCGTTACAAAGCCATATTTCACACAACCTCTCGTCACTAGATAATTACAAGAATGAATTGCGCATACCAATATGTTTAATTATTGCATGACAACGCCCAACGCAAACACGTATGGAATACGTCTTTTGTAATTCATAATGGCATAGAACCTTAGCATTTCATATTCATCTGTCCAGTGTGCTGAGCGACATTTTCCTTATTTTATTTGGCATACACACATATATATGTATATTGGTCACATTGAAAAAAAACATTTGTTTGTAACTAAACGTATTACATTTTTTTATGATAATAAGTATTAAATAAAATATAAACTTTATAACAAGTAGAAATAAGTTTTGAATCAGTTATATATAGCAGCTACCATTTTCTAATACATTTTCCATGTGTTCCATCATCTCGTTGAGTGCTCTGCCCATGCAATTCTGCGTAAAATATGGTAAATGTCCATCCACAAATTCTGCTATATCATCAGGTGATTCAAAATAATCACGGAGTGCTATCAATCGAGGAAATATAAACCTGTCACATAGATTCACGTCAGGCGAATATGGTGGTTGGCGAAGCAAGCGGATGTTTTCTTCTTC
>JAYRBW010148621.1:0-14508 GCA_036023295.1 Invenusta paracnida | reverse complement strand
ATAGAAAAGTATTAAATATGGGTGTTCCAGTAAGTTTTTCCCTTAAATACGATTTAATTTACTGGTACATAATTCCCAGTTTAATTAAAATATTCCCTTTAATAATTTGAATTTGGCGCCACATAATCTCACGCACTTTTAAATTTGAATTTGAGGTAAAGAGTTTTGTTTAAATAGATAAAAAAGACGCGCGCGTCTCTTAAATACCGTTCAAGCCGTCCCATTGGCTGAGGCTTACTCGATTCTGATTGGTCGAGGGGGAGGAGGGGGGGGGGGTGGAGTCGAGATACCCCACATACTACTAATAAAGAAGTTACATTGTAATTTGCAATATATCATTGATACTGAAACGCTCATGATCAAAGGAGTCAAGGTTGCTTTCTCTGGTGGAAGTAGACTATCTGTTAAATGGACCGATGCCAGAGTCAGGATGCATTGACTTCGTAGACCAACAAATAGCAATGAAATGGCCGTTCAGTAGAATGTTGAACAGAATACTGGTGGAAGTGTTACGGTGTGGACAGTGATATCTTGGAATCATAAATCTGAACTTGTGTTGGTAGAAGGTTCTCTTAATGCTGACCCCTACCTCAATGAAATTGTTGAGCCTGTTACCATTTCGTTTGGTTTAGCAATGATTGGTCAAGGTTTTCTCCTTCATTATAATGCTCCAGCCCATCGAGCATTTGTATTTAATGAAGAGCACATTGATTACTATATAAGTGTGACTGGCCAGAAGTCAAAGTCAGATAACCTAATCGAACATGCTTGAGATATTCTTGGATCTAGATTGAGCAATAGACAACCTCAAACTAGAAAAGAACTTTATCCAATACTTGTAGAAGAATGGCACAACTTTCCCAAGAACAAATTCGTCGTTTAATTCGGTCAATGCGTTCTCGCCTTAAGTCAGTTATTGCCAACATTGGGAGCTTTACTCGATATTATGGTCTACATTTATCTGACTATGACACATTTTGAAATTGTGTACAACTATATTTATAAGGTTTTTGTAAAACTAATACATTATGATTTTTGAGTTTGTGGATTATTATTATTATTGTTATTATATTTAATTTAACCACAAATAAGTGTGAAACATACAATCTAAGTGGATGAAACAGTTAACAAAACTGAGAACTTTGAGTAAATATAGTAGAAAATAACAAAAAACTATAAACAGAATAAGTGAGTTTTCAATAAGCGCTTAAATTTGACATAGTCAGTTTCTGAACGGACATGACTTGGAAGATTATTCCAGAGGCGAGGATCACACAATTTAAACGAAAAGTTTACTTTAAACTTACAAGAAACTGCTTGATACAAATGAAGTAGGGAATTGAATCTGAGTCTAACATGATTGTCAATTACATGAATCAGAGAACACAGATAAGCAGGAACAACTCCTTTAATGCAACGGTGCACAATACAGCAAATCTCGAAATTAATCCGTATTCATATATTTTTTTGTACTTCTTTTGTTTTGCATTATACTAATATTTTGTTTTTTATATGCTAAATGTTATCTTCTAAATTTTTTTAAATAATGTTGTCTAAAATTATAAAATAGTGCTAAAAAATGTGTATTAATTCGAAACATTATATATATATATACTTTACAAGGACAACTTTAAAAGTATTGCAGAATAAGTTTTCTCAGTTTTAATACTAATACCTACTCATTATTATATAAACTTCAAAAAACAAATCCGCCATATCTTGTCCACATCAATAACTAGTGTCGCATTATGTATCTCGATGTCCAGGCAAATTACAAAATATATATTTTAAGATATTTATACTAAATTATTTAGACTACATAATTCATTCATATTTCAAACTTTCAGCTAAATCGGATATATAGAATCTGAAATATAATATAATTAGTCTCAGACTTTTACTCAAATTCAAACATTTTGCATGTTTCACGTCCTGGTATTATAGTAGTCCTTGATACTTTATTTAATTATGAAACATTCTAACCAATCGAATAATATGTAATTTTTTTAAATAAAAGTTTATGGTGACATTTTTATCATTGATTATTTTAGGTGTGCAGAAACTTTTTATAGACCGGAATATATACTCTAAACTCTATACGAGCCGTACTTGATGTAATAATTGATGTATAATATTATGAAGTAATAATTTAGAGACAATATTATAAAAACTATTAGTAGTTTAATTATATTGTCCATACTTACATATATTGCACAAATTCATTCATTCATAACGAATATTATTTTACTGAATGACAATACGAAATCATCTTTGCAATTGACAAAAGAAACTTTTCATATTCGCTTAGTATACTGTTCATTAATAAAATGTACATTTTAACTATTTTTTTCTATTTGAATTTAAAAATTAATCAAATTGTTTCAGAATATAAAAAAAAAATTCTGACGAAATCATAATTTTCATACAAATTTCATAATACGATATATTAACAGTTAAAATAAAGATATTCACTTTACCATAAACGACTGGTACCATAAGCTGGTATCATACTTGACGCAACATTACTGACGTTTTTATATTTGGTTCTTATATTTGAAAAAATACAAGAGCGTCAAAAGATCTGTAGACAATTAAAGAAATTAAAAGATAAGATAATCAGTTCAAGATAATTTTATACTGCTAAAAATTAGAATGTATTAAACATTTAATTTTGATGTCAACATAACAATCATAGAACTTGGTAACAAAATAAAAGAACTCTAGATTTGTATATGTATGTATATGATAAATACACAATTAATAAGATAAATATAATATTAAAATTTTCATTAAACTAAAATAGAGTGACCCTTTTTAGCGATTTTGTTTTGTTAAATTAGTGACTCTAACATCATTTGTTTGTTCAATTGATGATTTGTCATATTATTATTGTTAATTATATTATCATCATTAAGAATAAATTGAAAATCAATTTTTAAACATAGTACATACACATATTACAATTCACTATTTTTTATACTACCTACTCTTAACTGATTTAACAAATAGAAAAATAATATTTCGATATCTAATTACATATTAACAGAGTCCTTTACCCAATGAGCTGGCGTTTCGAGGATAAGTATAATATATAAATCTTATGCATACCCCTAGACTTCATTGAAATCCAAAGTGAACCCAACTCATTTAATATTGTATTTGTCTAAAATCTATAGGCGTCGACGGTGAGGCCTCCATCAAATTATAATTGTAACTTTATAATAATTTTTTCAGTCTTCGTTTGACTGTTAAAAACCAGAAAGCTATTTCTGACTTACAAATTGAGTATGTTATCTACAATAATATTAACAACCGCTTTTGAATAAAGTACTAGTAGAACTTATTCACAAACAATATAAAATTAAAATTTGAAACCCTGTCATACAACTAGGGGTTATTATACTACTTTTACAGTACTATAGTATAGTATTAACACATTGTGTTGAATTTAAGAACTATAGCACAATATTGCTGTTGGATCATATTCAGTTCAAAAAGGAAAAATTAACTTAAAATTGTCATCTCAAATATGTATAAATCTGTCTACGTACAGATATTTTAAATAAGCTAATAGTACAATTTTCTACAGAAGTAATGCTTTTTCAGAATATTTCCTGTAAAAACAAAAACCTAGGAATTAAATTATGCCTAACATTGTCTGGCATTCACTTAATTGACTTATACGTTTCACATCTAATGGTCAATAAGGCGCTTGAATTTAACCTGTTTGAGTTACTATTACTGCAACCTAAATATGTCATTTATATACTGATTGATAATTATTTGTGCATTATATCTTTTACAATATTCAACTCTTTAATAGCTTTGAATTTGGAGTTTGAATCTGGAAAACTTAAAATATCTAGTTATTTAAGCTGAAATATCCGTTACGGAAGTTTTTTACCCAAATAAATTAGCTAAATTAAAATATTTTTTAGCCTGAAAGGAAACTAATTTAAAAAAAAGTTTAAACTCGTTACTAGATAAAATGAGGGCTCAATACCCGGTTATTTTAGTTATATATGAATATGCATGAGGGTCGTATTTAATTTTTTTTTAAATCCATAATTTATGTTTATATTGTAAGTATATATATAAATAGTAATTTTTTAAATGATTCTTTAATGAAAATTAATTAAAGTACATCAAAATAAATAGTTTATATTAAGAAAAACTCATACAGTGTATGTTAATAAAATATTCAACATTCTGCAGTGTAGGTATATTTATGTTATAAAAATAAAGGGTATACCTACAATGTAACCTCGAATTATCAGTGACGATTTTATGAGATTTCCATTACATTCATTCAATGAAGTAAAGCAACAGAACACATTGATATAATGTTTAACCAAAGATCGCTAATTATTATATTTCGTTTTACATCTTTCGATTTTTAAATATTATGGTATTGTCAAACATATTTTACTGATTTTATTCAAAATTATAGTAATAGAATTTTACGCTAAAACCCGGTTTTTTAATTTATTTTTTATTAAAAATTAAAAACTTATCTATTTTAATCTAGTTTGAAACATAAACTTTAGCATACATTTTTATTAAAATATTTGAAGCTTACATTTTGAAAAAATGTATCTATTTTTTCAGGTTAGAACTTAAGACTAATTGTAAAACAGTTAATTGGTTATAACATATTATTTAGAAGCAAAAACATACCTTTGTAATTAAAAGCTAAATTGCTTTTAATTTAAATAAGCTAATAGTACAATTTTCTACAGAAGTAATGCTTTTTCAGAATATTTCCTTCATACACTAAGTGTAGCCTATAGTTTCAAAAGAGTATTTTTAGTAACAGTTTCGATATCTTTTTACTTATTATTTCTTTGTGAGTAGTATGTTTCTATCAATTAATTGAACGAAAAATATATTTGGTATGGGTATACAATATTTATTTAAAAATAAGCTAGCTTTTAAAATAAATGTTTTATTTCAATACATACATTTACAAAAATAAAAATAAGCATACAGGTTTTTTGAAATATATACTGTAAGTTGATTTATTACAGTTAAGTACAGAAACACGTTTTGTTGAAAATAAAAATATTTCCTTTAATGCTTTTGAATATTTTTAGTTATTGACGATATTCCGGTATGAAATTATAATACGATTATAATATGAATTGAAATAGAATTTTATATATTCAACGTGTAATCAATTCGGTCAAAAATCGAAAAATGGTTAAATTGATAAATAAAAGCATTTTAATACATATAATAATTTATTGTTTTACAAGTGCAATGCCAATGATAAATTTATCTTGTAAGAAAGAGATTCAGAAATATTTTACATTGAAAATAATTTCATTGAAACTGAAAAAAATTGTGTAATTTTTTAACTGATAAACTTACTTCATTTATATTTAGATGCATACCGAATGGTGAGATTTTGAGAAAATTAAGATTATAATAATATTCCTCATCCATTAATAAAAATACATTATTTATGCAAATGAGTAGGAAATAAATCTATTTCAATTTTTTCTTACTCGTCTCACAATATGGCTTAATGTCAATGGATATATTGACTAAAGTATAGCATACTAAATTAATATAAAGAATATAGTTAAGTATGCCATTTCCGCCGTTATAAAGCATTTTTTCGACAAATGGATAACCAGCTGTATGAAAGAAAAAGAAGGAAATGGCGTATATTGAAATTTGAAGTGACTGACTAGCCATTAGTGCTCCTAATCTTTGAATTGCTTGAGGTGAAAACGTTTTCTTGATCCACTGACCATATTTAGTTTCATTAAATATATAGATGACTAATTGCTCACCAAACATTTGAACTGTATTTATACCAATCCATATTACATTGGTGACAGTCCAGTGGTGGTAAAATAACACCAAACCAAATGTACCCAACGTCGCAAATATTTTACGGAAAACACCACCTCTTCCATTTCCCATGAGGGGGATATACACATGATACTTCATGAAGACGTAAAGGCCTTTGTCAAACAGCCGCCACATATCCGAATAGAGATAAACATATGTTGTACAGGCAGGCCAGGTGACTACTTCGATTCCATCTAGAGCGGTAAGCACGCCCGCAATCCCGTAAAAGCCTATGTGGAGCATGTAGAAGAGTTTGCTGTAAACGTCGACCACTGCAACGGCTTGATGACGATCGAGGTCACCCATCCAGGAGTAATAAAGAGTCGCACTTGGTCGGAAGATAGCTACACCGATTTCGCCAATGAACAACCAAAATATAATGCGAAGAGTCCTACTGAACTGAAGTTTGTAACTGATGGGTGTTGGAGTAATCATTTGTTTATGAAAATCGTTAAATGTAATCAGTGGTCCACAGAAGAAATTGGGAAAGTATGTAATATAATGATAAGAAATAAGGTAAGTATTAATCGTCCGGTGTTCCATTTCACCTAAAGAGTCAGACAAACTAATCAGACGACAAAAAAGTAAAGGCATAGCCATAAGCAACAATGAATTATAAAACTGAAGATCGGTATTGTCATTAGAATGAGGTAGTGCTAGATATGCATATGTTTCTCTTAAATAGAAGAGGGACAGTGCGATGAACCATCTTAAAATGGTTAATTTTTTCGAGCTTAGTGCAATATAAAATGCCGTTAGACCTACAATCAAAAGAGTAACTTTTGCCGAAAACAAATAGGTAAAAGTTACTAGCCAAGCAGTCAAGTAGATAATACTTTGCACAGTTCCCCCACCAAAATGTCTTGCGATACGCGATATAACAAGAAATGTTAGTGAATACGGGATTAGAACAGCAAACTCCTCTAATGAGGAGAACCAAAAGGACATGGTATCATCGCTCATTAATCCAAAAATACGTGGTCGCAGGAGTTTATTTTCCATTAGAACTGCATGTACTTGATCCCGACGAGTGTATTCATAGAGCCCCCAAATAGCGCGACTATAACAAACGATAAATATCACCCAATACGCCATTCGCTCCCAGCGAGGAAGCACTGAACCCGTCTCAATTAACGGTTTGACTTCAGTAGATTTGCCATTGTTGATTGAATCCTCCACTATTTTCTCCTTTTCTGCACTGGAACCATCGCTCGATAATCCGGTGAATGGACATTTTCCACCACATTGTTCTTTCGATTCGATATCGGCACTTTTATCCCCTGCTGCGGGGCAGCGTAGTCGTAGCTTGTCTGCATCAAATGTTTGCATCGGGCATAAAATGTTTTTGATAAAGAAGAATCGTAGTTAATCCTTTTAGGTAATAAAGTATGAAATATCCAAACGTTTTATTAAATAATATTTTAATCTCTTCTACAAAAATCATAAAATTATAGATTTAAGGATTTAAATTTTGAAAAAAGATTATTGTTGGCTAAGATTAGACGATGCGGTAGCATGGACGTCAAACCAAGAACAATACCATTAGTGATGTTGGTGAGAGTTTCTATACCATCTCTAGTCAAGAGAATTGTAAGTATAACTTTAAGTTCACCGGCTTTACCCATAAATCAGTTTCGCTTTAAATAGTTTTCAGGAGGTGGAAGTAAATATATAAACATGTGAAAGTAATTTGGTACAAATATTGTGCTTGGTTTTATAATTATGTACCGCTAATTATAATTATACACCGCTGAGACAGACATAAAAACTATATTATTAATCAATTTTTAATCAAACTAACAATAATCTATGGTGCAACGCATAAAGATTGAATAACTAAATGTTGTTTGTCTATTTTAATGGTGCTCAACCAATAAAACATTAGTATTACTTTATAGCTGTTAATTTATCCCTATCACCAAAAACAGGCTCCAACAGAAAAGAAGTAGTTCTCTCAAAAAGCAGTTCATCAAAACCAGATCTCTGTAATATTAAGTTTTGTATTTACCGATAACTTGTAATATCGGCAACAACATGTACAACAATTTCTAGGTCAAGCATTCAGGTGCATTAAATCTAGAATTCATGAACGACCTACCCAACCTAACTTTCCTGTCTTTATTCACTTTCAATCATACAATGTAAGACCCTTTACTAATTCTGGCATGGATATCTATATCATAGAGTAATTATATACAGAGATTTCACTCGTATTGATTCCGTATACAGTTCAATACTACTATGTTGATACCCAAAAGCTTTTGCAAAATAATGTTTTAAAGACTGACAACAGTTTAACAGATGTATTAAGAGACATATATAGGCAATAAATTACATTTTACAGACAACATACGTATGTATGTTAAAATTGTTTCAAAATATATATTTGATCTTAAAATTAATTTATTAAAAATATTTAACACTACTTTTTTGTAACCCATTTACAAATTTTTCTTTTTTAAAATATTGACAAAGATTTACAGCGCCAATGTATATGAAATAAATGTAATATATATATATAGTATATCCATAATTCTGGCCAGTGATAATAACTTTTATAAGCGTCTGGGTCTTGAATCGATTTATATTTATTTTCATAGGCTATCTTTCATAGTTGTGCTGTAAACCCCATGTGAAATAATAATACATATTATTGCAAGATGTTTCGGTTATTCTCTATTAATCATTACCAATCAAAAGAAAGACATGTACCTATGCACGTGTACAAGAAACGTGTATACATGCCTATAAATACCACAAACATTTAGAAATTAGGTACAATTAACTTTACGAGTGTTATATACATAATATAATAGAATACAACAAAATAATATTGCATAATATATAAAATATAACATATAGTATATAATATGCTATTACATTATTAAAACTAATAATAAATCAAAGGATACATCTAACATTATAAAATCACATTAAAAGAAAATCCATAATATAGACACGAAATATGTACAATCCGAAGCTAGGGTTAAGTAAGAGAAAGTTATTATTATAAATAGTTATTAATAGCTATATATAATAGTTAAATTTAATAAAAGCTGCTTCACTCATGCATTGAACTTTAAAAATTATTATAACGCTTACTTACATGTACTACGCTAATTTATATGCATTGCGATTATTCGGAAGTATATTTCTCATGTTTTAGCATACAGATACTATAGATAATATATTAATGAATATTACATTTAAACGAGCCATCATGAATCATGGATAACTCAGAATATGTCAGAAACCTTTGTTACTATAGACCACGAATAATTAAATTCAAATTAATAATATGTTAATTGTACGTTGTAAAATTTTGTGTAGCAGTATTTATAAGTAATTATTTATATAAAATAGAATTTCTGTATAAAATTACAGTTTAATTTAAAAACATAATTTCAGTAATAAAATAATTAAAAAGTAGGTACAATTATGAGTATAGACCAATAAAATAAACATAACAGATAATATAGCATGTTGTACTTTATGTACAACATATATACAACATGTTATATACAGCAATATAAAAATTGCATTTAATAGTAAATTAATCTTCTGTGAAACGAAAATAACGAAATGACAAAAAGAATTATATACCGTTTTTTCGTTTCTTATAAAAACAAATTCAAAATTATATTTTGGTGGTTAAGCTTTTTAAATGATTTTAAACTTTTTATATCATGCATGTAAAATACATTGATATATAACATGCGTATATATATATGTATGTATATATTTGATTGATACGTTTCTTTACGTAATGAATATTTCCGAAATATGAAAGTTTTGTATATGCCAGGAAATATATATTTTTAAGTGGTGACATTGTAAATTATGCCACAAACCTGAGCTTTCCATCACTAAGATATAGTACATAGTCCCTAATAACTATTATTACTTACTAGTTAAATAATTCTTTAAATATGATATACTAATAAAATTTACTAAATTTTCGTGTAACACTTTATCAAGTCACAATTTAGTCTTTTATATTTATTAATGTTTTGGACATTTCTTATATAGATTTCTTAAGTAATAAATTAATATCCATCTCTAAATAAGGGTTTCCATGACAAAGTCTATCGCGAGCGCCGGATGAAGATTGCTGAATTAGCATTCGATTACCGTCAGTGAGTAAACCCCTGTTATACTTGGAAATTGCATATTTTCTTTTATTTATTTTTTTATTCTTTATTTCACTCTTATTAATTTGTAAATCATGCACATATACTATAAAATATGAAGTTTAATTATGAATTGTAATGTTTTACTTCTCAAGTTAGAAATATTATCAAAATATAATTTAGATTTTATATTAAATTTCAAATACACTTATATATAAGTTACATTAATTATAAATTTGATTATTCTTTAAGATCCGTTTGTATATATATAGGCATACTGAAAAAACCGTTTCACATTGCTAGTTATGCACAGATAGTTGCTTTAGAATCTAAAAAAAATTTAAGCTGAAGGTTTATATGTGTGGTATGTCTATTTAATAATATACTGCTAATTTGATAGTGTAACATTTTAGTTGCTTATACTGTATATACCATGTAAATTGTTTTAAATTAATAAAAACATGTTTTTTAAAACAGTTATTTTTTTCTGTATGATCTATACATTTGGTGTAAATTATAAATGTATATTAAGGCGATATCAGTTAACAACCGTATTTAGAAAACTTGTACTCATTAATTTATTATTTATCCTTTAATTTTCAGTGGTGATTCTATTCCTAAAGTCAATTATAGTGAACAAGAAAATACCTGCTGGTGAGATAATTTTATTGAAAAATATAAATGATATAATAAAGTATATGCAATTTTAATCATGTTTGTATTTATTCTCAAACATTTCAAGTACTTTTTACTTTGAAACAAAAATTGATAATCTTTTCCTGACGAAATATTGATCGTTAATATCTTGTAGGATAGACACAGCGAACACTATGTATGTATGTGCAGCTTGTGTAAAAACATGACGACCCACAAAGACATCCAGTGAAATAATGGTAAACTGACATGCTGTAGATTCAATTGACTTAGACTTAAAAAAAATGATGCATAGCCAAAGCATCTCGTCACCCTTTAATGCTACTGATTACGTGAGTACAGAACACAAAGATCAATGAATCGACTGAATAATTTAATTCATTTGTTCTTCAAATAGAGCGAAGCCCATCTAGAATTTGGATATGCGGAGATTGGCAAAATTACTTAATTACAACTACTTAGACTTGTTTATGTTCTTCAGTTATTTATGTTATAATCACCTATATATTTTTTTTATATTTATATGTCACCTTCTGGCCACATCTAAAAATATTGATAAATATCTTAGACTTTTATAAATTTTATAAATTATCTGTAATCTCAAAACTCGTTCTACACTAATTATATAGTATTAAGAGTGGAATGTAAATAATCCTAAATGAATCCAATGATCCCGTGGCCATAATGTCAAAAATCAATATTTTGTTGGTTTATATTTCTGATAACGTATTTCTAAATGTTACAACATCATCTACTAAACAATATTTTTATTACGCTCGCATGAAACTATGTGTATTTGAATTCAGTGTTTTAACCTTTCTTCATATATAATTTAAATATCTATGTCTGCATTTAAAATGATGTTTGTTATTTTGTTGCATATCTTAAACATAGATAAACGTAACTTTTGTAATATAATATAATGCCATTTTCAATTGAGTTAAATTAGCTGAACAGATGTTACATCTATAGTCATACATACATTTAAATTGAAAGTAAATATATATTTCAGTGCAAAGCAGGACATTTGTTTAAATTTCTCATTTTTGAAATGGATACCTACATAATATAAAATGTACCGTTTGTAAAATAGGAAAAATTCTCAATATTACCCGTAATATTACCGGTAACATTTCTTGGATGTTACGCGTCACATCTCCGATTTTTATTCGAAACATTTTTATTTTTGTCACATCCATCGCCGTGGGGTCTTTAGAGGCCATAATGGGTTATTTACAACTTATTCTATATACTACGCCAGTAATATGTGCTTTATAGTCTGGAAACGACAACAGAATTAAATTCTAAAGGTCCGTGCAGCACCAAACTGAGCTGTACTTTAGCGTATTTAAAAGAGTTAAACATTTAAAATATATTTTGTTGGTTTGACGTGCAACGCCGCTCGCACGCTTCTGATGTGAATATAGCTCCACAAAATTGAATAATACTTAAATTTTTGACGCGTCTCCGCATGTTATAGATATTTTTTAAAAGATAAATAAGTGCGATGAGTTTTTTCTTGATTCAGCCTGCTTAACACCTTGAAGGAACCTTGATGGGTGCCAATTATATTGATTCAATACCCTGTGTACTGCGGACTAATGAGTAGCAAGAGAAATGTAACACTTGGCCATTTCTAACTAATCTTATAATAATAAAATTAAGCAACATATGTATTGTGTAAAAGGTAAATATTCCTATAACTTCATTGTTTCACAAATGTTATGTACAATTTTTATGTATTTAATTCAGGCGGGAAGCTTACACCACTCTCACAAAGCTGTATGCCGAGACCGCTTGCAAGGAGCAGGTGGAAGCGATTGAGCGACTCGAGCTGGAATGTGGATACTCACCGAATGGTGTGCCTCAACTGGAAGATGTTTCTAATTTCCTCAAGAGTATGTTAGTCATTTATGTAATGCCTAATGGGAGTTAGAATGATGTTTTTATTTATTTTATTAATTGTACCTTCCGAAGCATAGGGCTACGTCATTGGAATGTCATCCAAGAACTTTACACCCTTAAAACATTCGCGTATTTTAGAAAAAAATTTGGGTATATAACTTTTTGCATACCCAAAATATTTATTTAAAATGATTACAAGTAAATGTAAAAATAAAATAATGAAATAAATAATATAATATAATTCAACTTTTGCAACTCTGTCACGTTCTACTTTCGATTCAAGTTGTTGTTGTTGTTGAATTCCCCCTGGCGTTAGACATTTCAGTCGGCCTTCAGAGGCCGATCTCCCTGAGGAACTGGACAATTTGGACAGGGGTTTGGGTTCTGTTGCTGGTGACGATGTTGTTACCCATGATTTTGTTTCTGATGTTACCATATTTTTGGCAAATGTTAAGTATGTGGGTGGTCGTTTCTTCTTCACCACAGTGCTCACAATTGCTATTGGTTTCTTAATCAGTTGGTGATCCGGATATCAGTTGGTGATTATGAAGAACTATATATAGTAGCAGGGGTTGTCAGCAACAACATTTCTAGGAAACATTTGGCGTCCAAGATGACACATTTGGCTGACATTAAGAGGGTTCTTAAAAAAGCAAAGTATGAATGTTACCCACTTTGAAGATATTTTGGGGTATGGAAAGTGATAGGTATCCTTGAAGGTAGGTGATAGATCATTCTACTAAAAAAATTATAACTGTCGGCAATCTAATTACTTCCATTAAGTCATTAAAAATAACAACATCAAACGGTTTGACGAAGGTATTGTTTCGGCTGCAGGAACACTGTTGTATACAGTAACCCTCTTTATTGCGGGGTATTGTGATCCCCGGAACCATGAATGCGTAGAGGTTGCTTATTAAATAGTTTTCAATAACACAAATTTAGTCAAGTGAGTCCTACAAACATCATACTAGCGTTATGGTATAAGCGTAAATTTATCTTATTTCCATCTATCTCTTATATACACTAGTACATATTAATCATATGTCCATAAATATGGCGACGGTGAGATAATATTACACAGATGAGGAGATATTGACGTTAAGTCATGAAATGAAAATATTAAGAATGTAAACAATAAACAACGGCACTATAAGGATGATACAAATTTGGATATTGAACGTTACTAATATATTATAATTAAATATACTTTTAAAATATAGCAAAAGAAAAAAAGTTAATTTTCTGGGGAAATATGTCAAATTTGAAATGCTGGGAATTCTTATCTTTATATATATTATAATAAAACAGATGATGCCTTTAAGGTTCTGCAAACCTAAGTAAATTTCTTGAATTGAAAAAAAATAGCAGTAACCGCACAACTATGAGCTCTACTTTATAGAAGACAATCAAGCGAGCCTGGTGAGTCTAAAGAAACCAAGTACATGAAGCTGTTGGCAAGATATTAAGAAGAGAAAATGCGGTAATGAAGAGAATGGGGAGGAAGAGGACAGCTATGCATCTGACACGTCAATGACGAGGACAAATAAAAGTAGCCAAATACACATGCATATAATGATAAATGATAATGACAATCTAACACGGAATATAACAGATGATATAAACAGCGTGAGTACTGCAGAATTTTCGTATTAGTTACTAGATAAGAGAGGAGAGGGGAACTCTCACTTTAAGCACAAGCTCATAGCGACCTCAGTCTCCAGCGCTACTAATCCAGTCAAATTAGGTTTTTACCAAGAAAGAAAATAATGGAAAAGAAAGAATGACTGGAAATAATCGAAGAAGCAGAAGTTTGTGGACCCGAACAAATTAACAGCAATCCAGAAGAATGGCTTTGAGTAAACTATTTTATGACCATAATTCTATTATTCCATATTGAAGAATAGGCCGAGACAATTTCATGAGTTTTGGCTCAATTTCACAATAAAATCATTATAAA
>JAYRBW010148610.1:0-14511 GCA_036023295.1 Invenusta paracnida | reverse complement strand
AGATAAAAATAATTAATAATTTGAATTTGGCGCCACACAATCCCGCGCACTTTTAAATTTGAATTTGGCGCAAAATTGTTGTTGCCATGGAGTCTTATTGCCTGGGGAGGGGTCTTTGTTCTCGTGGACAAAGGGGGGGGTGAAGTCGAAAGCCATCTCCCCTACTACTAGTTTTCCTAACGATTCCCCTTTTGGAAAACGATCAAAGAGTTATTGTGCGGGCCGTTCCATTTATAATAAAAATGAAATGGTATTGTTATAAATATATTCTAATGGCACAATCTATTAACTGTTTGTTGTGAAATAATACACGTTTCCCATTTCTTTCACAAATATAGTGAACAAGAGAGCACTATTTCTTTTTCTTTTGTATTTATGTCTGTCATGTATATGAAAAGTATAGTTTTGTATCATAATTTAGAACATTTCATTAAAAAAGTAGTTCAAAAAGTAAAACGAAAGTATTGGTCATTTTGATTATTCCAATTGAATATACATATATAGGGTGTCAAAAAAAATCGTTTATTGGTTGTAAAAAATATAATGATTACAATGACAATAAAAATGGTTTCTTATAGAGAATAAATTGTTTTATACTTTAAGTAAATTCGTTGGCTTAAGGGTTAAAATAATGACTTTTCTGTACACCATATTATATTATTATTAATAAAAAAGTATATTACTTGACAATTTTAAATAGTATTCAATTTAAATTACGCATACTATTAATTTTATTTAAAAAATTTAACGTATGGACTAATGAGTAAAGATCTTTACTCTATGGTATGGACTAATCAGATTTAACCTCAAAATAGTTTAATTTACATTTGTTGCCATCAGTTTATTAGGCCAGGCTTAGATTAGTCATGTTTCCTCTAGATAATAGTATTTTAGGTGATCGCAATCGGTGTCGTCTACTTAGGTGCGTAACCCATTAATCTAAAAATGAGTCACAAACTTTCTCAATCAAACCAAACAAATATGAATGTGAACTATAAAGGCAGGAATATCTCGGCCTTCTACCTTCATAATTCAAATAAAAAGCTAAATTTATATTTTTATCAATTAGTTCATTAAAAATAAGGAATTATATATTCATGCATTTGTTTGCTCTGTAAAATATATCATAATCAATTTATTTTCAAAACTTTCAATCTCTAATTTGTATGGTTATGTTCTAGGTAGGTACATAATGTTACAAATACACACAAAAATATTTGTTAATACAGCATAATAACTAAATTATTGACTCATTTATATATCAATTTTATTAATGGAATAGCTACGTTTCTTCAACATAAGTAAATATTTCGACTTTTTTTGTCAAAAATAAACATAGAATCTGTATGAATAGATACACTCAAAGTTGAACAATAAACCAAACCAACCCTGTAGGGTCGTTATAGCTGCCAGCCAGGTACGGGAGAATTTACTTACACAGACTGCCATCTAATCTGCAGTCTTATACTATACATCCGGGTCAGTTTTTTAATTAGTTTCTTGGTTTTTCATTTTTTATGCACTGTACTTTATGTTTTTTTATCAAAAACGTTTTTGCAAAGTGTGCCTATATTCAAAGAATTTAATTTAGGAAATATGCATAAAACAACATAAGACTACATAGGATCAAATTAATTCCGATTACGGCAGAGTTATGAAACAAATGAGGCAATTCCAGTAATAAGAACACAATACGAAAGAAGTCTATATACTAAGGTAACAACCATCTGTAATCTGTTATGTCGGTTTCAAAAAAGAATTTGATCGTGTTAAATAGAAAATATCTATGAAAATAACGAAGAGAATAGTTTAAAAAAGGGCAATTCAGGTGATTCATTAGCAGCTCATAGTTTAATCAAACTTTTTTTTAAATAAAGAATAAACGGCAAAAATTCAGAACTGACCAAAGAATATAGAGCAAGCGCTTTTAGCAAGGAGTGAGGGTTCTTGCCGTTTGCTCTATATTCTTTGGGACTGACTGATATCGGAAGAATTTTTTAGAAAGAATGTTCATTATTACCTTTAACTTTTCTCTTTGTACACAAAAGAACTAATGTTAGAATCACACAGATGAATTAAATATAGTACGAGGACTATACATTAGGGTTGTCAAGTATGCTCTCAATAAAGCAATAATTCAGATTAAGAAGACGGCCTACAACGACTATAGCTGATACTGATATAGACAACAAAATTCATTTGAACGATTCAACATGACAATCAACATAAAAAAAACAAAAGAAGACGTCAAAAAGAAATAAAAATAATAATCGCAAAAGGTTCAAGTAGCATTCTCATGGGTAGTCTCAAAAGAGCAAAAATTATATTAAAGACGTGATATGAAGCGTAGCATTATTTTATATGGTACCGAAACATATATGTAAATAATATATACATGTCTCAGATATATTTAGTATATATTCGGTGGGACCAAAATATACATAGTTCATGAAATAAAACATCAAATGAATAAATGCTTTTGAGGAGAGAAAAGAAAAATTAAAAATATAAAACTATTAACGAAGATTATCGCAGAGTTGATAAAAAATACATGATACATGATTTTGTCCATTAAATTCGTTTGTTCAAAATGCTCAAATATTTAGATACATTTTAGATTTACGTTGTCCACGGTTATTAATATGTAAAACAATACTACTTCACTTAAAACTGCTTATTTTATGAAAAATTTCGATAACTCTTTTGCAAAAATGAATAATATGAGAAATTATAATTTTCGACAAAGATATAGATAAATATAGATAATTATATAGATAAATAAAAAGTTTTAATTTTACTTTTACATGTTTAATTTAATTGCAATTTATTTTTGAGCACCAGTCACTCACATCGATATCAAACTTAAGTTTATTAATAAAATCTTGTAAAAAACTGATTTGTTCGTGGTCAAAAATATATCTAATCTCCTTAATATTAATAGCCAGAGTTGGTTAAACCGCTCAAGCTACACGCTAACGTTCTTGTTCTTGTTCCTGATTTGACGATTCTACCACGCCGTTTTGATACAATTGCAATATTAAAAAATAAAATAAATAAAAAGAATTTTTATTAATGAAATATATACAGGAAATAAACATCTGTTTTAACGTACATTACACAGGTATTAGATACTGTTATATAAAGGATAAATATATATCGGTATGGACAGTTGTAATATATTCCGATGTTATATAAATACAATATGTAAAATGCAAAACATACAATAATAATTTCTATATGTCATATGTATTTCCTACTTACTGTTAGATGAATTTCCGAAGCCGCAAGGGCATCCACGGTGACATTGAATCCATCCAGATTGACTTGTGATATTCGCATTCGTCTGTTTTCGGTACCAAACACGGTCAGAACATATATTAAGTATATTGTTCATTATCCGTGCCGATATAGAGGCAGACGTGTCTTCGCATGGCAACTTAATTAGGATCGAAGCCAATGATTTTATCACTTGCCGATTTGCATAGTTAAAAATACTAGGAAACATCGATGTGTTAACATTTACGCAGGAGTCCATTTTTAGTTTTCGCATATTTGCCAGGTTTACGTAGGTATAGCGACGAATTAGGTTAATGATATTTCTAATGATATATCGAACACAATTGCGACGCATTTTGTTATGCATCTTCTTAATGTCTTTGTGTATGAGTCTATTCATTCGATTTACCTTAACTTCTTGAATTTCTGACGAAAAAGGTTTTTGGTGAAATACTTCGTATGCTATGTCATTTATATTAAAAGCATAATTATTTAGAGTTTCAATACTGGGATATGTCTTCTTGGGGTTCTTGATTGAAGCATCAGAACATTTTTTACTTTGTTTAATTTTTTTTTTTAAATTCCATTTTAATTTTTTACCCTCTTCATGTTCGTTTATATTATGGTTTAAAATCTTCGTAAATTTCATTGCTCGCTCAATTATTTGAGCTGATATATTCTCTAAATTGGGACTGTCAGGATATTCGATTTGTACTGAGTTACAAAAGTAAACTGTATCGTTTGATACCTGCAATAATGGCACGTTTGTTCTTGTTAAAAGTTCAATGAAGCATCCATACATCATATCAGAGGAAACACTTTCACAAAGCGAATAGATTAGTTTCCAATTATCCTGATTTTTGAATATTGTCTCGGCTAAATCTACTGTTTTTCTATCAAGCTGAAGCTCCCGTTCTATAAAACTTGTAGGTGGATCCATTTTTAGTTCTTCCTCTTGTTTATCGCGTAATATCAAAATAATACACGAAATATAATTGGGAACATCCGTTTTATGCCATTCCTTAACATCAAATAGATCATTTTCAAATTCCCTTTCATTTAAATCTGTTGGTAATGGCAGAATATTATGTAATCCAAATTTAGTCTGTGGAAGAAATTGTAGTTCTTCAATGTCGAACTTATTTACTGAACTTTCTGTAACTGGTTCATTTTCGATATCAGGAAATAGCGGTTGTTGCGTATTTGGAACAGCTCTAGACTTACGGTTTTCCATTTGTTTAATTTTAAATTCTGGATTTTTCATAAAATAGTTATCTTTAAATTTATTCACAGCATGTCTAATAGTTATCTTTTCACAACTTAGAGTTAAGTCTTCTTCCATTATGAACAATTTCCTGGTTAATCACGGTAATATATGTAAATGGGCGTTATAGGAGATTAATGAGTTGAAGAATTCTATGGTGTGTTCTGTGATGCGTACAACAAACCACTAATTTGACAAAAACAAATTTTTCAATCGATTTGCATTAAAATCGATATATAAGAGAATGTATAAGTAGTATTGTAAAAAAACGAACTAAAATTGAAATAGAAATTGTTAATAAACTTGAAAGAGTTTTTCTTAAGTCTTCACTTCAGTATTTGGCTACATCATGGATATCTAGAAGCTTATGCAAAAACACATATATATAGCATTTTTTATATGCTTGAATCACAAAAGACTTATATGTATACCTATATAGAGTAATCTTGGTACATAAGGAAGAATAGTTATTATATGTATGCTACAAAATATATTTCAGTTTATTTAACATATCGTTGAATAGATGAAATTTTTAACAATTGTATGATCATTTTTATTTCTAAGTTTAAGGAATCGTTTAGTTTAGAATATCTATACTTTTAACGAGGACTACTAAACACAAGTCTAAGACTTTTTACTAAATATTGCTTTAAATTTAAAAGATAACAGATAATATAAAACCCTGAAAAATGATAGTAAAAGTTATCGAAAACTATTACATGGCTCATACTTTGATTTATGTAGTGTATAAATATAATATTTGGTGACATAATATATCTTAAATCTTCAGTTAAAAGTATAATTTATATTAAATGCAAATAAAATAACACATTCTTTGCTCTATAGGCTTTAATACACCTATATTTTCATACTTTCATAGATTTAATATTCTTAAATAAATTTAGGTTAACATTATTTAATATTGTGTCAGTATTTAATACCATAATATATTATTATGTTTACGTGATAAATAAAAAGATTATATGAAAAATGTCATTACGATATCCATTATCTTTAATGCTGAAAAATGCGCACCTAAATTGTTAAAAGATGCAGAATAGTAGTATTATGTAAAAAAACTTTATAATGCTAAAAATTGGATTACATTTTTTTAAATCATTTTGTACACAAATATTGCAATGTTTTTGTAATATAGTTATTAATAATAATATATCTCAAAATAAATCTCCAAAATAGGTACGTACTAAGAAATCGTATTTTTAGACAGTTTTTTTTTAAATCAAGATTACTCTTTAGACCAATGCAATTCGATATATATAGTTAAACTATCTGCCAAACAGTAACATTTTAATTCTTTAAAATTTTAATTAACTATATTATGAATTCTATAATACTTCATTTGCAACACTTGTTTTAAATAAAGGCTTGTTTCAATAGGAATACACAAACCTGGACGAAACTTTCATTCAACCACACACATACAAGTATACCTATATATATACATATAATGCTTTAAATCAAACAGGCATTTCTACATTTGGCCTCTGGCCTGTATAGTAGCATTTTTTTCCTACGGTTAAAGTTCTCAGCAGTATTTTCTGAGCATGGTCGAGAAGAAATGTATTCTATGAATGAAATCTGTGGTGATCTGTGGAGGGAAAGGAGAGGGTTTTGTCTCTACGATACGCATTAATGTTCGGTTGGAGAATTGGAATGACATATTATGCTTTCCCCCTCCGAGTAGTTATTCGTTGCAGTCTGCGACTATAATAGGTATATTAGTCTCAGCTATCTCTTTGATAGGATCTCCGATGGGCATTCTGTATACATTCTCTCCAACTTTTTCGCTACCATTGATTTATATCTGCAGGCATGAAGAGGGACTAGATCTGCCTCCAGCAGTAAGGATATTTGCTGATCTGACGCAGCCAGTAATGATCCGTGCCGCTATGTTTTGAGTGACTTCTAGCTTGTTCACGTTTAAGTGTTTGAGATAATCGTTCCCCAAACATCGGCCACGTATTCCAGATAGCTTCTCTATTTGCTTGCCTATAATACTAGCAAGAACGGAAATAAAAAAAGCAAATACATACAGCATGCATATAGTTGCTTCTTCCATACTGTACGCTAAAATAGTACCTAATCGATTTTCTTAAAATTTGAATTTAATATGATATGCATATATAATTCAATCCATAGATTTTCAGCGTGCAATAATAGAAAAAAGGCTGCATGGTATATCCACTATATATTATTAATTTCAATGTAATGACACCCAACCTGTGTTTATTACCTACCTAGATGTCTAGATAAGTAGACAAAATCACATTATAGGTATATAGCTATACTAAATAAAACTGACAGATACCAGGACAAATTTAACACGTAAGTTATAAAACAGTTTTTATAATAAGGTTATATTTCAGAATATATATGTATATGCGTATGGTTTACACTGGTATTCATTCATATAGTTATGTAGGTAGTTACAGACATTGATACCTATATAAATATATATATATATGTAGCTGCCAAGATTTATATAAAAATGGAAGTCACTTCTAAGTAATTTGTGATTTATACATTTAATATAAATATGATAATCTCTTATTTATCTGTGAAATGTAATTCAAGGTTAAATATATTCAAATAACGTATATTTTTAATTGTATTAACAATTGATAAATATAATAAAATTAAAAATATTATATATATATATATACTAAAAATGTACAGAAATTGTGTGCAAGAGAAAATTTATAGACTGAATCAAAATATGTGGTTTAAAGACATGCAATCTCTTTCCTCCAGTAAAAGTATATAAATGTATAACAAAATCAAGATTAATATATATTTATTAGATAAAATACGCTGTACATAATAGCAACATCAACAATATATAGTTATACAAATGATTTATATTTACAACTATGAACAAGGTATTAATATAAGTATAAATAATAAGGTGGAAAACATATTGCTCATTTCAAATTATATTATGAATGATATTGTAGGTATATTGCACATAAGATCCAAATATCTAAAACAAAAATTTAAATTAGTAAATATAACTAATGAGCATTTTAGAGGAAATATTTTTACAAACAAATTTGATGTACGACAAAAAGTAGGTAAGTTATAATAAATATTGAGGAATTATTATTTTTGAAAACTAATAACACGTGCTTGTGTGTATCTATTTGTGTATAGGGAAGTATATTACGACGCAAAATAATGTGACAATAGTGTTTATAATGCAAAAGAAAGAGGGAGGGGGAGAAAAAAATCAAAAATTTAAAAACAAAATACTTCAACTTTGGTTTGAAAGCTAGTCTATGAGAATATATTATATGATAGTATTAATATACAGGAGAATAAAAGCAAATCTGTTTAGGTAATATGGATTATTTAACGATATATTGATGGATTTCTTGTATATGTAATGCCAGAAGGTAGTAACGATTGTGTGAAATGGTCGGAAATGTTAGGGGGATGATCAATGTATTCAAGTTACACTGGCTCGAGTCTGATGTGACGCGGAAGACGGTGAGTCATCGTGTCGGTCGATTTCCCGATCGAGCAGCTCAGTGAGATCCTCCAACATGTCACAGATGTCATCAAAGTCGCCTCCGGTGCTGCTGTTATCACCGTCCAAGTTCGGAAGGCGAACTCGACTAAACAGGACAAAGATATTTGGTATATTAAAATATATCCCAACTATAGTGTAGTAATATTTAAAATATGAAGAATCAATAAAATTACATGTATAGATTTATATAAATCCCTAACTTACTCTTCTGCCGTTGCCTGGGCGTTAGATAAACTAGGTTTTCCCAGAACAGGAAGCGGAGGTGGCTTGCGATCTAAAATCAAAAAGAAAATAGTGAAATAGAATTTTTCTGACTTAATCATAAACCATAGTAGAGATTAAACTACAAATTAGTCGTTTTTTAACTATTAACTACTTTTATGAATAATACATAATATTCTATTGTCCATTAATACCGATATAACATATATGGTACCCACCTGGTGGCAGACTCCGATGGTATTCCGTTGAACTGACGCTACTACCACCACCACCACAAGTGGGGCCCGTTCTCCTTAGAGAGCTCGTATTATAGGGGAGATGAATGGGTTGGAGACCCCGTCTCAGACTGCCTCCCTGCTGCCCACCACCCGACACTCCCAAGCTTGAACCCAGACTCAAAAGTTCCTCACTCCCCGGGCCGCAGATATTGAGCGCCGGTAGCAGACCACCACCTCCAAGCTGTTCTTGACCCCCAGAGGGATGGCTGGGATGCTGACGGTGCTTGATTGTGCCACAATTTTCGTTTGCAAAGGGAATGGAGACAGACTCAACGGAGATGGTAGAGGCACTTCGAGAGCGCAGACTCGGATCCACGGGAAATCCACTGCAATTCGTGGTACTGGAGGAATCAAGGTCGTAAGGCTTCCGCAGGGGAGGCGTCTCTTTAGTGATATGTCGGCTTGGTAGGGGCTGATTTCCCTGCTGCTGTGGAACAGGAAGAGGTTGCAGCGATCATTAGAGGATATATTAATAACAATACTGGCTGCAAGCTTGTAGCAGTC
Organism: Invenusta paracnida; assembly: GCA_036023295.1. Lineage (NCBI taxonomy): Eukaryota > Metazoa > Platyhelminthes > Proseriata > Coelogynoporidae > Invenusta > Invenusta paracnida. The sequence goes on along the minus strand of JAYRBW010148610.1, from coordinate 5,417 downwards.
TGTAGCTTATGGAAACTTAAAATAAAATTTTAATTACACTTTATTTCATTTTAATTGATTTTTCCATAACAATGTACAATAATTCCACTCCCCGCGGTTTATGCTAAATACAATAAAATACAATAAAATATTATAATTTAGTGATATGTATGTTATTTTGTCGCTTAGTCAAAATTATTTTTGGAGACAATTAAAGCTTTTGTTTATGTTATTAAAAACAAAACAAAAAATTAGTTTATATAACCAGCTGTATTACAGTAATATTACTTTATAGTATTATATAAAAAAACATTTCAAATGAAAGGTTGATAAGAAAGCGTAAACCATCTTCCACATAGACCAATAAATTTTTGCTTAATTTAGAATCTGAAAAATAGTATTACTAAAAGGAAAAATTCAGTTATCAATTGTTTCATAATTTTTTTAAATTCGGATTAAAAATAGAATAAAATAGACTAAAAGTAGAAGTAGAATAAGTGCAAACCACATTTTTTGTTAATTTTATAAATTAACAAAAAATGTGATTTGCACTTATTCTACAATATAACAATACCGTCAAAAAAACTTCTATTTTCATGTGAATATCCATAGCCAGTCTTCTCGTGGTTAAAATGTAAAAATGCGCACTATGTAGTTTCCATACAAAAACAAACAATACAAAGAAATTAAATAAAAAGATAAAGAGCAATAATCCGTATTAGCGATATGCTATAGCATCAGAATAAATGGACCCACCTCCTGATTGGAGAAACAGCAGCCGTCATCTACTCCGACAGGTCGAGGCAAGAGGGCCGGTGATGGTACGACATTCTCATAGGACTTGCGTGGTGTGACTGGGGTGGTACTGTTGGCCGAGTCTCCTCCACCGCGGGAAGTCTGACCTGCCGAGGACACTGCAGAAAGACGAATACTGGTGCCCCGCTTTGGTGGCGGAGGCGGTGTCTTCTTACTCAGACAACTGCCACGCTCCAGAGAGCTCGATCGGAAAAGGCTAATGTTCTGAGCTGGAGGAGCTGGAGAGGTGACTGCTGTGTTGTTAGGGGCAACCACAGCGCTAGGCCGGCTCTGGTTAGCTGCTCGAGCGAGGAGGGGAGTGTTTTGATTGGAGGAAGGCGGATCGCCACCGCTACCAGTGGACATTTGTGATTGGTGGAATTGTGGCAGGTGGACTGTTTCGTGTTTGCCTGAATGAATAGGAAAGAAGAGAGTTTAACTGAAAAATAGTGTATGTAAGAGTTATTTGGGACGTTAAAATTGGGAGTTGCTAACCAAAATGGTAAAGCATATACTATGACGGCAACATAAGGTCTTCTATACTAAATATTTTAAACATATTATCTAATGTTTGACAGCTTTTAAACAATAAAAATGTATTTGAATTATAAATCTAACAAATCTTGCATGGTGAATTTAGCTTAAACCAATAAATAAACGTTATTTTGTGGATACAAATTATTTAAAAAATAAGCAATGACGAAAACGTGTTCACAATATGTATATAAATAAAATAAATAATATCTGAGAAATAGTAGGATAGGTACAGTGCAATAAATATTGAAGTACTTTTGACAAAGTAATCTGCAAATTTGTTAACATAATCATACTATTTGAATTTTAATATCTTATATTATTGTATCAAACTTTTATTGAGCAATTACGTATACGCTGGCCATAGAGTTTCAACTAGAAATATTTAAATAGTATTGATTAAATAGTTGATTATTAAAAAAATAGAAAATAGAACATTTATATATTACAAGTTTACTGGATTAAAAATTAAGTAGTGGAAAATTAATAGTTGGTCGAAAATTAACTAACGAACCATTTAAATAAATTTTCATAAAATACAACAATGTCTTTATGTTACTCATTTAAAATATGATGCATACGAAATAAATAGATTGTCAAAACTTTACTGGTATTGATTACGCTATGGATCAGGCTATGGCATCTGAGGTGTGACAAAATTTTTTTTGATTCCTGGGAATAGTTTCTGTCTTATTCTTAGGGGGCTAACTTTTGCCACAGATGTTGAAGTGATGGTCTTTGTGACAATTTGTAAGTCATTCTTTGGTTGTGTATCGCGAGATGCAGGTCTTTGATGAGTTTATATACTCATTGATACATACAATCAGCACAGTTTTGTATATTTTTAGCATAATTAAAAGAATAAACGGATCAATAATTTAATCCTGACTCACCTGCTGCACTATGCACCGGTGTCATATCACCGGCCTTCGGTTCTCTGATTGGCTGATGCTGATGATGATGCTGATCTCTAATTGGATGTTGCTGTTGGTAGCCTCCACTGGGATGACTGTGCACCATGACCTGATGTGTGGGAGGAGGTACCGATGGAATACCTCCAGGCGAGCAACTGGAGCTAGAAGAAGAAGTAACAGAATGGTGCTGACTATTGGAGCAGGGATACGGCCACTGTTGCACACAGCAGGGGGCTAGACCGCCTGGACTACCACCGCTAGCGCTGCAAGGTGAAGCTTCACATCCGACGAGTCCAGTGGCTCCTGTTCCGCCGCCCTTTTTGATGCGCTTCAAACGGCCAACTGCGAGGCTGATCTTCTTCTGATGGCCTGTGGAACGGTAAGGAAGTAAAATAATAAAACTTGAATATCTGTGGAAAGAAATGTATATGCCACTAAAAAGACAAACGAAAATGATGATCTTGTATTTTGCTATTAAACAGTTTAATAATAAATATTTAATAAAATGACACAAAAAAGTTGCTATTTAAATATAGAGAACGATTACTATTAAATAGATTTAACAAAGTATTTATCTTAGTAAATACTAATTAAATAATGAGAAACGGAAATATATTACATAACACAGAAAAATAATTCTACAAAGTAGTCAACTAAATAATAACAATATAAAAATATTATCATTTTTTAGTATTTCTTTACATCAATAGGTTCCCTTCTCCAGATATTCTGCATGCGATCAAGTTATATAGGGATAATATTATTTTGTTTCAATATTACAAGTCAGCTAAATATCTACATTATTTCAAGGTAATAATATGAATATCTATATTATAATAAATTGTAATTTTATTTTCAAAAATATATATTTTTAAATAAAAATATGAATTAAAATATTAAGGTAACCTACACGTTTGTTAATTTTGTTTCATAATAATCTATTAAAAAGATTTAAAAATAATTGGAATTAAAATAAATTTTGTTACAGTTAAGGATAGTAGGTAATAATTTTTAAAAAGTACCACAAAAATATGCACTTATAATCAATTTTTCTGAGATCTCCACTACATAGTAAAGTATCTAATCTATATTCTACCTCTGACTAGAGAGTCTATTTTCCAATGCTAATAAAATAATGTATTTTTTGTTTCTTTGACTAACTATTTCATTTTTCTAATAATATGCTGCACAAAGCAAACTTCAATTTTATCTTAATATCAATTAGTAAATTTAACAAAATTATGAAAATACTAAAATTGACGTATAGTTCATGAATATATATGTATACGTATACTTCATTTTATTAACTATACTTGCTTTAGTATTTTTAGAAGGATTTAACGAATTTAACACAATAAGTTATAATATGTTACATGAATAGAATTTAGATCTTTGGCTATACCCATAATTGTAAATTAAAAAAAATGTATGTGCCCAATGAAATGTTTTGACGCATAACTTGTTTTATGTTACACGAAGATTAATAAAATATGTATTTAAACAATACAACGAACATTGTATGTATGTAATAAAAATTCGTTGATAAAGTATTTGATAAAATTTGTTTTAAATATTTTACTAGTTGAAAGTAGTATATTTAAAATCAAATAAAAATTATACATTTTTTTAATCGTAAATAGTGCTAGAATTTTATTACTCACCCAACTTTCTAATTCCGATCTCCTCAAGATCCTCCCAGGTGATCTCAACAAGATGTTCCACAGAAAGGTATCCTTGGCTGGCTAATGTGTCGCTATACTCCGATAGGTTGAGCAACTGGAGCCATTCCGACACACTCTCCTAGTTACGGAATACAATCGAACAACTTTTATTAGGTTAGAATTTACAGTCCTAAAATATATTTTTCAAAAATGTTTTATTTTAAGATTGTTAACATTTCAACTTCAATCATATTTAATTTTGAAAAATACTGTTATATAGATATTAAAAAAGTAACGATCAGTAAAAATCTGAGTAGAAAATTGATATAAGGTTGTTTAAGTCCAAAATATAAAAGTCAAAATATACATATATATAAATTCAGAAGAAACAAGAGAACATTTCGTTTCTCTATAACGATACTCCCAATAAATAGTCATGCTTTGGAAGCCAGCTATTTCCTTCTTCCTAGTGTCGACCGAGAAGATTTTCATTTTATTGTAATCCAGATTTGCGAAAACTTACTTTCCAAATGTTGTTAGATTTACGACTTAATCGCTCTTGTGCAGAAGTCATTTAACCCTATCTGAACCGGGATTTTTTTCGCTTCCCAGAACCGGGGGGGGGGGGCTGATTCGGCCCCTCCCTCCAAAATCACACTTCCCATAGGTATAACGTCCTATAAATTTGTATGAAAATAGACCAATATGTTATCTAAGTTTCTCATGAAAAATTTTTAATTTTTTGTTCTAACATTTATTATGACATGTTTTTTAAATAAATACATGTCAATTAGGAAAAAATTATATAAAATCGAGATTTAATTTTTTTTCATAATATATTACTTTAAGTTTTTTTGATGACTAAATCATCTTATTATTGTAGTATGTTTAGCTGAAATTATTCAAATTATTTTTTAATAAAATTTTTTTTTTTTAAAGTTAAATATGGATCGGGTGGTCCTCGCCGACGGACTCCCTAGAGTTAAAAATGATGCAAAAAATTTCTCAAAATTTGCTTAAAATAATTTTAGGAAAAGTCACGAGAGCGTTTGCTGTTTTGAAATTATTTGACAGCCAAAATTCGGAGGGGGGGGGCTCCCCGGTTCATAGGGGGTTCTTATCGCTCGCCCTACGTTCTTTGCATTCCATCCCTTAATCTATACCTATATATGACCTAAGGCTATTTGGATTTGAAATATATGCTCTAAAACGTAAAAATTGCCCGGTAAAAAGTGTAAATAATTACGAATTAACTGTAATGCTTGAGTTAACAAAGTTAGCTAATAATCTGATTAAAATAGTTATAGGATTCGCTTATAATGTATAAAATATATACTTCATATAGGTATATAATATACATATTTATAGAGCGATATTACATTAATTTATTTTTATGCTTGCACTGAAAAGTTTACTTTCAGTCGTACTTTCAGTACGAGGAGAAAAAAATTAAAATATTAATGTATTTGTAATTTAATAACATTATGAGGCAACAATAATAAGTGAACATTAACAATCACATCTTGACAGTTAT
>JAYRBW010148599.1:0-14511 GCA_036023295.1 Invenusta paracnida | reverse complement strand
TCAAGGATTTGTTTTATGTTGTTGTAGAGCAGAGCTCATTTAAAGGTGGTTCCTCCATTGTATTGTACAAATTCATTTCTTGCATTTGACCACTGCCCACTCTGTAGTTCAGAAGGGTTTTCCTACACTTTAACTCATATTTTTATTCACCTGACAGGCTATCATTTGTTAGAAATAAACGATATTTCAATAATTGTATTGTAATTGGAATGATGAATAAATATCGACTATATATATCGGTTCATCGACTTTGCATTGTAATTGTTATTAATACCATTAGCAATGAATGATTTGTAAATACGATAATTATTTGTTTTAATCATCCCATTATTGTATTGAGTAAAGTCATAATGTATATTTTTATAAGATTAAGTACGCTATTAAAATTATTTTTAATATTCAATAATATTTTAGAAGATTTATCATATTTTATAATTATCACATTAAAATATATTATTTAAGTAATATAAATATTTAAACGATTTTTTATACTATCTTCCCGGATTAGGGAGCATAATGCTCGCTATTTTTACCCTGAAGGAAGATCACTTTGGGAACATTTTGGGAACAAATTTAGGAAGATTTGGCGTAAGAGTGCATGACCGTTGGCTTTTCATCAGATATCAAATAATATAAGAGTACGTTGGGGAACCACTTGTAAATGTTTGTATATATTAAGAGTATATGGTTTTCTTTGTGAACACTATATTTACGAATTGAAGTTAAAGTGTTTAGGATTTTTAGGTTTTTGATTATTCGTTCATAAAACGCTCCCCTTAGTAAACAGCGTTCATGATAGTGATAAAATAATCACATATTGGTATATATTTAACTGGAGCAAATCAAAACTAAAGTTTGTTTACATACAATTGGTCCTGTATAAACAAATTAAATATTACTTTTTCGTGTTTTTATCAATTCTGATCTATACTTACGATAAAATCCCTGCAATTGCGTTCAGTCATTTGTTCGGATGGACATGGAATGGACTCTGAAATATCAAATGATAAATTGTTGTAAAATATAATTCCCAATTGTGACTGAGTGTTTCATTCGCACCAAATTATATACCTCACGATAAAATGTTTAAACACTCGATCAATCCAATATAAGTCAACTCAATAATGTAAATGACACATTGTTTATTTCCAATAAATATCAATAAACACAACTAATTATGATATTTCAAAGAATTATAGCACTTAGAATTGAAATGTGTACAAATCAATTACAATTTCAATCAGCCATGTTTAAAAGTATTCACATGTTTTATCAAATTTACCAATATGAAAGTGTTAACAAAATCATAAAAAAATGAAGTATTACTCACCTTCAGTAGCAACTATTTTTCTGACAGATTTTGGATTTACAATCAAGTTCCTTATTCCCCTTATTATCAGGAGGTCACCATCGTTGTCGATATATTCGATATGAACGCAATGGCCGATAATACGTGACATACCATCGTTCCACTCTCCATGACCTGATTGCTGTCGGCGAACTAAGTCAAGGTCATTATTCACTTGAACGATATCTCCACGTTCAAACTCGGACAAATCTGATTGGATGTGGTACAAAGACGGGTAAATATATTTATGTGGATAATATTGAGAGATAAATGGACATTTGGCGTTTTTTGTGACACTTGATCATATAAACAATATATTGAACAATTATTATAAAAAACATACATTTATGCATCATTCAATAATCACAATAATAATATGACTGACATATCTCAATTGTATTATATTCAAATTTAAATTGGGTAAAATTCGTATCTAAAAATATTTAATCATAGATGACTCACCAAATATTTGTAGAATAAAATATACTCTATATTCACTCGAAGTTCAAAAAATTTAATGCATACAGGATAATTGAGCATTATATATACATAGCCTTAAAATACAGAATCAATAACTTGTATCAAGCTTTAATCCTGACAATTTTAAATCAAAACTTTTAGAGTACGATTATGTTTAACGCATTGAAAACAGTTGTCGGCACAATAATTAAATAAGGATGAAATTATAAATTATGAAAAATTAGTATGCAATATTTTTGTGTACTAGATCGATAATGTTGTCGATTTAAATTAAAATGTGTTTAACTGCATCTTAGATGAATTTTCCGAATATGCATTACAAGGTAGTAGCGTAAGAGACATCAGCTTTTAAAATAATATGTTTTCTTGTTAGCATTGTTATAAACATGAATCTTGCAATCTATCAATTAAAAGTAATATCCACGAATTAATAAAGTTCCGTCGTCGACTGAAATCCTTCGTTTATCGTTTTAGTTTCTGTTTTGATAACTTTAAACAAATTAAATGACATAATATATCATTATTGGTTTTTGTTATAATAAAGCTCCTAGAAGGACATAATGAGTCTTTATGAAAAGAGACAATGTTCCATTTATGTTTACGCATTTTTTGAATTATTGTCAATTCTTGAAATTGATATTCAACCAATACAATTAGTTTTTAACTAATTTAAGACCTTTCTTAATTATTTGATTCTAATGTCATAATATAAATATTTCAGTCACATAAATGTACATATTTTTGCCAACTAAAAAATTTCCGTGCGTTTCTTTTCTGCATGATTCAATCCAAATAACAAACTCTGTTTAATCTTGACTGGATGCACTTTCATGTTTAATGGCGTTTTCTGAGATGCGATTTAAAGTGGAATCTCCTCCAAAGCCGGTACCATTGTCATGTGACGATCTGCAGTATGTCAACCCAAAAAGTTATATTAAATATTGATGTGCACAATAAAATTGTTAAATATGTATTCTGTGGATGAACCGAGACAACACAGTCACAATGTACTGATTTTAAAGATTTTTATATACAGAATAAATTATATCAGCATTAGATGTAATAATGTTTAATACTTTAATAAATAACAATGCTAACTTTCGCAACGTTAGAGTAAGTGCATATTTTATTACATATACATAATAGTGATTTTGTTAAAACTAATTTCAGTGACACATACGGATATATGTGAAAGATTTTAACAAACATATCCTTAACAATATCAAAGAAAATAAATTAATTGTGCATCAAAATATTTACAGAAGAAAGGCAATACGGTTAAGATATAAATTCTTCTAAATCGCCGATATTAAAGTTAATTGAAAATTGTATTTAGCCTTAATTTATTCAATCAATAAATGTGTATAATTTAATGAAAACTATTCCAAATTGAAAGTATATAAAGCACGTAACTGTGTAACACATTGACCGTAAGTTGCTTAAATAAGTTATTCGATGACCATTTAATGTACAATTATGAGCAGAATGAAAAATGCGATTAAAGAGTCTTACTTATAAATTTAGAAGACAACTCATCGACTTCAGTTGGTGTCAGTTTTATTAAAGCTTTAGCATTGAAGAACAGGGAAACACCGCCAACATAGACCCACACCACGTCGAAACCATCGAAGGTACGTTCATATGATATCTCTCTCACGTAGCCAACAGTATTGAGAACAGGAGACATGGAATCTGTCCAGCTCTCCCCACAGTCCTTCTGCAAACGCTTGACCTCTTCCAGGTTGGAGATCACACGAACCACACAACCCACAGTCAAAATGGATGCAACTGCAGATTCATCCTAGTTGCATAGTTGTGACAAATAAAAGTTTAGTGTTAGATTTTAATTCTCATTTTTGTAGTTTAAAACATTTTTTTACTATCTATTTATGTTTATATTTCATTATTTTTAAAACTTACCAATCTGTGTTTCTCAGAAGATCCATGGATCGTCAATACGGCTGGATTGAAATAGCGTTCACTGCCATCGTGAAAGCTAACTACAACGTCTCCATCACTATTAACTCCCAAAACATGACCGATCTCATCAATCACCTAAATGTAGAAATTATTTAAATTACGTAGCATAACTGAAAGAAGAATAATTACTTTCAAATTAAATCATAAACAATTAAAAGAGAGATAATAAAATTAATTGAAAGGGATACAGTGTTTTATGGACAAACAATTATGTTTCTGATTACATACATGAAACTCAGCTCTATCAACAAACTTTGTATATGGCAATCCAACATTGCTAGAGTATAAAGATACGTATGCTTATTGAAAGGAATATGTATGACAAGTGTATCATATCTATTATGTATTAATTTATCACAAATTTAAAAATTGCAAGGCTTTTATCGACAATCAAATAATTGTACTAAAGTTTGTTTCTTATTGATATACTATCCAATATACTCAAATCATTTTTCTTATAACATCACTCATGGATGATTCAGTGCTGAGGTCTATGCATGTAATAGTTCTTGGTACTCAATAGTAATAACTAAATTGTTCAGAGGATTCTGAGGCTATTTTGTAATAGTGTATAGGTCAATTTTAGTATATAATTGTTCATTAGAAATGTTTCACCATTTTGTATGCCCATAAAATCATTTAGATTTCTAATATATTTCAAGCTGAAAAATTTGTCATATTCAGGGCTTATCGTGGCACATATATGTGTATGAAGTTATAATTTTATCAGATAGAATCAATTTTCGTTGCAAATGACGATATTTTTTAACACGACACGATTGAGGTTTCTGAAGCATTGTTGTGCACAGATCCATTTGAGAGATATAATCGTTCTCAATAAGCGTATTAGACTCTACCAGAGAATGCTTTTTATTTTTATCATGATCTGTTTTAAATATGTTATGGGTAATGTCCTATTCTAAATTATATGTTATATCACAGTTTTATGGATTGTTCAGTCCAGTCAGGTAAATACATATGACATTCTGCATTTTATTAGTGTTAATACTATATCGACGAAGGAACTTCAAAAATAAAAAACGTATGATCTGTTGACAAATGCAATAAGATCTTTAAACCAATACTGAATAATGAAAATACAAATATAAATCTCATTATTTATTCAAAAACTCTTTTTCAAAAAGGATAGATACATGAGTTGTGCGATTATCAGCTACCAAATTTATTCGAAATAATGAAAAGGTAGCTTATGAAATTATTAACGCATACTTTAATTAACTGAAAAACGGGAAAACTCAAACAATTTAGTATATAAATATCTCTGATTGAAAATGTATGTATAGCTATTCAAATGCTATATATAATATAAAAAAGTTTGTCAATAAGACACATCATAAAGTAAAGTAGAGGATAGATGTACCTCATTCATTTGATTTGTATAAAGCTCCTGGTTGTCGATTTGCAATAGATCCAGTGTTGATGCTGTGAGAGTCACTTTGACCAAATCATCCTTTTTATACTGAATCGGCTAAAAGTGTATTGAAATGTTTGTAAAAAAACTTGAATCTTTACTAGATGAAATATAATTAACTAGTTACTATCCCAACTAATCAACCATTTTATTTCAATTTTAACGTGAAAATATACGTTTCAATTGAGTAAAGAAAACTGTATTCCAAGATGTGTAATTGAAAAATTATCGAATAGTGTAGCAACAAATTAAATATATATTTTTCAAATTTGTAATCGTGTCATATTTATACTTACGATACAATCTCTAAAGCTGTTAATCATGTCCAGGGATGAACAAGGAATGGACTCTGAAATTACAAATGAAATCTGCTTGTAAAAAGGAATTCACAATAGAGATGCTAACTTTAATTGGACAAACTATATCATATGTAACTATGGATATAACTTTTAGATACGCGATCAATCCAATATATGGCAATTTAATTATAAAATTATATATTATCCATTTTCAATACTTTTAATTTAATGCAACTAATTCTGATATGTCATAGAAGTACAATTCATTTAAACTGATAATCACTGATTCGAAATAAATTTTGAATACTAATAAATATAAAGATTTGTACATGTTTTCTCATTGTTAACAATATACAAGATATAGTAAAGTAATATAAATCAAAGTATTACTCACCCCTAATAGCAACTACTTTTCTGACGGATTTGGGATTTACAAGCCATCTCTGTAATCCTCTTATTATCAGGAGGTCGCCATCGCTATCAATATATTCGATGTGAACGCATTGGCCGATAATGCGTGACATACCATCGTTCCATCCCTTATGTTCTGCTTGTTGTCGACGAACTAAGTCAACGTCATTCATCACTTGAATGATATCGCCTCGTTCAAACACGCTCAAAGCTGATTGGATGAAGTGCATCGAGGTTAGAATACATATATTAATATATTAAAGTAGACAAAGATCAGAAACATATACTATTTCTAATGTTCGTGTCCTTGATTACAGAGGAACACATTGTATACATAATATGACTATACACATTAGTTTCAACAATATTTTGTTCTCAAAAGTATTGTATGTTCGTACAAATACAATTAGAAATTCCAATATATGTTTTCAAATATATGAGAAATATTAATGAAATATGCAGTTGGACGTCGTTTCTATCAAATTTCGTATTTTATTAGAAAAAACAATAACGAATAGTTTTATCGCGATATCAGTTTCAGGCTTCTTTTTAATCGCACCATTTTGACTTACATATAAATGCTGTAGTATAGTGAAAGTTAGGTTCAAAATAGCATCCTAGATTATTATGAATTATTTATTTAACCAAAAAATATAATAATAAAATACATCAAACATTCACTCGAAGCTCTACTAAGTGTAATGTTTAAAGGATAATTGAACATCAAACTAACCTTTAAAAATCAAATAATAAATCGTGGCCAGATAAAAACATGAATATTTTAAATTTAAATTGTATGAAAAGTATATAAATGTTTTTTACATTGAAAATATATTATTTACACACTATTTAAATAAAGCCAACTCAAAAAATATAAAAAATCAATAACAACCATTTAAATGTGCGAGATCGATAATGATGTTGCATTTATTGAAAATATGTTCAACTGCATACTGAGTTTATCAGTAGGCATTACGAGATGGTAGCAAAGGAGACAGCGGCTATTGAAAAAATATGTTTATTTGTTTATATTTTGGAAAATAATCTTGCATTCAAAGTAAAATGTACAATTTCTGAGAATTCCGTTAAGGGTATATCATTCACTAAAAACCATCATTTTGTGTTTAGTTTCTATATACTGATAACTTTCCAACAATTGTGTAAAATAAATATATTTTTATTTTTCCCCCAAATCAAAATCTGAATAATTTCTGTGTTAGTTTTTCAATTTCACTTATTTTTATAACAACAAGTTTCCAAGTTATTTCAAATTCATTTTAAATTCAAAACTATTAATAAAACTACCAATCTAAACAATCAATAACAAAGTTAAATTATGAAAACAAATCATATCGATAGCACAATAATTGTAATTAATAAATATATTAAAACTATTAGAAATATTCTTAATGAAATCAACAATATCAAATCCTTCGACTATAAACAATATAAAAATGATTCACACAAAAGCATTCGCTCTTTGCGACACTCTTGGCCAATAATACAAACTAATTTACATTAATAATCACTATCAGGTAATGTTTAATTAACTTCAAGAGTATAAAACAAACTCAATGAACGACATACAGTTTTATTGTCTGCTCTGCGTATATTTGCCCTCCGTACAAGGTCATCGTGGCTTGTAATGAGTTCGCTTATTCTTCCCAATTTCCATGTTCCGCGGAACATGTTCTTTTCATCAATCAACACAACATCGCCAATTTTCGGTTCATTACTCGAGCTTTCTTTATTACGAGGTAAATTAATTTGTTTCGGTCAAGAATATCACTCAGATAATCTTTATACCAAATATTTCAAAACTGATCAATTTGTTCTTGAATCATTTTCCATGTCCTTTGAAGATAATTCCCTGAAATTGTATGGGATTCTTTTTTATCATCGATATTTTGAATTCCATTAATTGAGTGTACAGAAATGAAATCATTCCGATAAAGAGCGAATCGATCTTCAAGTTCTACTCCAGTATACACGAGAGGTCTTAAGTTTAATACTCCTATTTCCACTACCAATGTGTGTAAATTATCGATATCTGCCAAATTTTTTTCCAAGAGTCTTCTTCAAACTTCTCTTCACATAGCCGATTAGCCTTTTATAGGCTCCTCCCATCCAATGTGACAACTGAGTAATAAATATCCATTCGATCAAATCATTTGTAAGATAAGCGTGTACATCCTGTTGTAATCTCGGAGAAATCGTGTATTGCTTAACAATGTTTCTGTTTAAAGCAAAACTTCCAAAATTGTCTGACGTAAACTCCTTTGGCTTACCTCTTCGTGATATTAATCACTTCATACAATTAATGAAAGAAATCGCAGATAAATCCATTAATAACTCTTGGTGTATAGCTCTTGTAACCAAGTGAATAGACAAATCCATATTTTCTTTCGCTCACTGGACTGGCGATCAATTACATAAACAGGTCCGAAGTTATCTACTCCAACTTACGTAAAAGAATTTTACCGCATTACTCGTTTTTCGGGATAATGAGGCATTTTTGGTAAAGTATAAGGACCACCTTCCCAGTTCTTGCATTTTACACATTTAAATAACACTTTTTAACAATTAAGCAACCCTGTACAAACTAATATTCTTCACGAACGCTATAAAGTGTTTGTGATATTCCACAATGAAAACCTTTGCGATGACATGACTTAATTATTCACTTAGTATAGGGATTATTGAGGGGTAGAAGTTATGGAAACTTCACGCCTTCTGTGAGTTCTGCATTTGCCATACGTCCATGACAACGGATTAAGCCACGTTTATTTATAATTGTAAGCCAAGTTTGTTCAATTTACAAAATTCGACATTAGTTTTCAAAAATGAATTTCAGTCCGGTCCACCACAACACATTTTCCATTAACTGTTTTGTATTTGTGCCACGCGATGCAATATCAGCGGGAAATATCGGAACCCGAAACGTGTCGGAAAGCAATTAATCGGTGTAAATCAATGTTCTTAATTTTTTCAGTTCTTTTCTCTACGAAACGTCCAAGAGGTTTCTTTGTTTTCAACCAGTCTAAGACATCTGTACATCTGTAAACAAGGTAACATCAGCAATCGAAATATCTGTGAGAGCCTTCATAACAAAATCTACTGTTCTTGTTCCAATAAGTACACCCATCAATTCTAAACGTGGAATGCTCAACTTTCCAGAGACAGGAGCAAGACGTGACTTTGAAAAAAGTAATCTAAAGATAGATTTTCCTGACTCGTCGCCGCACTTGAGATATATCACAGCACAATACGAAAGCTTTGAAGCATCAGTAAAACATATTAAACTGTACTTTTTGTAGTACAATCTTGGATGGACTTGCTGATATGACGTTCAATTTGCATTTCAGAGATTAAACTGACATCTTCTGACAACTTTTTTTCATTCCTGTTCGTACTGATCCGGCAAATTAGTATCCCAACTTATTTTTTCTTTCTAGACTTTCTGAACCAATATTTTAAATTAGGAATAATTGGTGAAAAGTATCTCAGAGGGGAAACATTTTTGCAGTCGCTTGCAACATTTCTTGCTTCGTATTAACTTCACTCGGGAAATTTAAAGCACCTGCAATAAAAATACAGTCAGTGTCTAAATTCCAATTTATACCAAGAACTTTCTAAAAATTCCCTCCCGTTGCACGATCAATTTCTGGAATCCTTTGCATTAAAGACGCATCGTTTGACATATATTCAGGTAGGTTTATTGATGCTTGATCATTAAATAACTTTTTCTATTCAAAATAAAAGTTCCAACCCTGTTCAGTTGTTTCACATCCCGTTGTGACAATATGCTCATAAATTTGAGATAATATAAATCGAGAAACTTTATTGTCAGCCTCTTGTAAGAGATACTTCACAGTTGCGGATAATAAAAACGGGCTTGAAAGTACTCCAAAAGGAACTCGAGTGAATGGTAAAATTTTCAAATTATCTGCACATGCTTGTGGATTGTGAATACCTTTGATCCTGAAAAATCGTGTGAGATCTCTGTCCGGAATCTGCAATCCAACCTGTAATAAAGCCTTTTCAATGTCCGCCAAGATTGCTATCTTTGATAAAGGTAACTTTATTAATAAGCTGCATAAATCAAGTAACATCACGGGACCTCGATACATGCATTCATTCAGACTCAAGTTTTCTTTCTTAGTTTTTGCTGATGCATTATACACTACTCGGATGTTCGTTGTTTGTTTTTTCGGAGTGATCACTGCATGATGAGGAATTTAGTGCTTCTGACTACCAGTATTTCTGGACTCCTTCACTTCTTCAATTATTACTTTTTTAATCTGATCTTCAATGACAGTATTGTATCTTTCCATATGATCAGTATTTTCAATAAGTCTTTTCAATGATGATTTTAATCGACCGAGTTCCTACTCTCTATTTTCAGATAATTCATGAATATTAACCTTCGTAAGCCATTTTACAAAATAACGATTATCTTCTCTTTTTACAGAATTTTAGAATTGCTGGATTGCTTGGTCATCATCACATGTAACAATTGGTTTGTTTATTCCAATCAATTCTAATCTCCAAAGATCATGTAAATCTGGTGTACGTTTCGAGGCTTCGTCAGCTTTAGCGAACCATTGTAAATCTGGAATTTTGTGAGTGGTGCGGAAAAGAAAATTAGTTTTATAATCGAAAGTTTTCTCACCTTTGGTTCTAGCAAAACAAGCAGCAGATTTTAGTCTTCTACTATATAGTTCACTAGGACTTGTTCCGCAAATAATGTTTCCAACCTGTGAGTCTCGTAGAAACAAACTAGAGTTTCCCATTGGCTTAACTGTATCATTGACAATCTGATCATAGTAGTCAGCCCCGATGAGTAAATCTATCGTAGAGAAATATTTTGAACTGGAAACTGGAATAGACAATTCTTCCAATAAAGTATAAGTCTTTAACTTTTGTACATCAATTGGATGAACAGGAATTCTATTCACAATTGACGATATGACATGAGATCTCAACGTTTTCTAAGTGTTATCCTTCAATAGAATGTCAATTTCGACGACAACAGTTTTCAATTCTTCAGGTTTCGTTGTTTGTCGAAGTTTTTGGATGCACAATATTTTATAACTAATAGGTTTCAAACCTAATTTGGATGTTATTTCATCAGAAATATAAGTTTTATCACAGCCTGAATCTAATAATGTTATAATACTCAACTCACCAATTTTAAAAGGTTTCCGAACTTCGATCTTTGCTAGCTGCAAATGTACACTTCTCTGTTTAAATTCGCAATCAGAGTTACCCACAGCCGAGACTGTGTCGTTTATATCTGGCTTTGGATTTTCATTGATTCTACAATCACTAGAGCATACTGTCGATACGTGTCGTTGTCCGTTCTATTTGAGCCAACATTTATTGTAACATAAATCACTGTGATGACCTTTATCCATACAATGAAAACAATCTGGGTTGTTTTTTTAACAATCTCTAAATAGGTCACCTTTAACTAAACATTTAAAACATAAGCCTAACAGCTTAATTCGTTCCACTCGCATTTCTTTGGTTTTGAACTTCGTACACTCATCATACCAATGGTCGGAATCACAAAATGCGAATACCTTCTTATGTCGTAACACATTCGTTGCAAGTCATTGAGCGCTGCTTTTAGAATGTACGTTGGTTTTCGAATGTTGTAACAACGTATCAGATCTCGTGGTTGCCAGTAGTATTGAATAGAGGTATTTGTGGCTTCTGGAAATGTCCAGAGATAGTGTAGGTATACGCTAAATCTCTGGAAATGCTCTAGTTTCTAGAAATGAAACTGATTTGTTTCAGTGGATTTTTTCATTACGAATATAAGGTATATATAACAGACTACTAGTGATGATAAATTACATTTTTCTAGAGATGTGATAGTATATTTTTTCCATTCAAATGTGGACTATATTATTGGTGTTATTGAACAATTGATTTTATCTACCTTATCTTGTTTGAATTTTAATAATCGGATTTAATACTTATCGATAAATCATTGGATTTAGAATATATATTGTAAGTTTAATTAAATTATTTTATATAATTTTAAATATAAAGTTCCGTTTGAGTTTATGTGTTGTGTTTAGTGTTGTGTTTAGTTTCTATATATTTATAACTTTCAAACGATAGAAGGGGTTTATATCGTTATTGGGTTTTTATTATAACAATGCTCTCAGTAGCTCATATCCACTATTTATTCATTGAGACGTAATGTTGAAATCGATATTTTAAGATTTAAAAATAGTATTTTCAAAACATTTTAACGTTTTCTGTCATCCTTCTGAACATTAACTATTTTATATGTAAATAAATATATATACTTATTACTTTAATTTACAAGTATATCGTGCATTTTTACCACAATCTACTTTTAATATTAATTTTTTGATTGTTTTAAATATATCGTTCGTTTGTTTTTAAAATCTAGTATTAGCTGTATTTTATTATAAAATATTACACTAAAAATGCACATAGTTTCTTACAAGATTTACCAATTTCATTTCATTTGGAAAATTAAACATTGTAAATAGCCTTAATGAATTAATTAAAAGAAGTAAGCGAGTATTTATGTAAAATATTCCATATTGAAAATACGAGTATAAAAGTATAACCTAAGTAAACAAATTGGCCGTTGCATATATTAGAACCAAACTAACCATGTGATGTCAAATTATGAGTAAGTAAATAAGTGAAGAGTCTTACTTCCAAATGCAGAAGACAATTCATCTACTTCAGCTTGTGACAGTTTAATGAGAGTCTTGGCGTTGAAGTTCCAGTAAATACCACCAAAGTCAACCCGCACCACGTCAACACCATTGGAGCCATATTCATAGAATATCTCTCTCACATAGCCCACAGCGTTGAGAACACGAGACATGGAATCTTCCCAGATTACTCCACAGTCCTTCTGTAAACGCTCGACCTCTTCCTGGTTGAAGATCACACGAACCGCACATCCCGCAGTCAAAGTGGACGCGGAAGTGGCTTCACCCTAGTGGCACAGTAATGAAAAGTAAAAAGTTTACACTTTACATTCTCAGACTTTTTATTTATATATCTTTGTTATTATTACTTACGCATCTTGTCTTCTCAGAAGTTCTAACCATCTTCAATGCAGCTGGATTGTAACAACATCGAATGCCATCGGTATAGAGAACTACAACATCTCCATTACTATTAATTCCCAAAACACGACCGCTCTCACCAATCTTCTGTAAATAAACAAATACATGAAATAACAGACAGTAATAGAAAACCCCAAATCAAATGGAGTAAGTTGTGTTATGCTTAGGGACTGTCACCTGGAGGCTAGGATGGGCTTAGCCCCCCAATAATTTCATGCCCCTCTTAATGCAAGCGAGTTTTACGTTTACTAATTGAAAAATGAAATGAAACAATGATGATCAAATGGTAGTTTATGCTAAAATTCCAACCAATACTAATAGGCAAATAGTTATTGCGATGCCATATAATATATAAACTTAGGAAATATTCCCCTCAAAATGAATGAGTTTTGAATGATTTGAATGAAAGAAATCTATTGTCCGATGAAATTGAAATGATTGATGGCGGTGGTTTATTGAAATTGTGCCCAACCAGGTGGACTACAAAGGCGGCTTAAACGCATAATCGAACAACTGTAAGTTGTGTTGGATGTGTGAGATGCCTGTCTTCAACGGAACTTGATTTCGGACATAAGATCACGCATTTTTGGCTGTCAGGCTCAAATGAATGACTTTAATTTTTACTTTGGTTTATTTTTGGTTATGCATACTTCTGTTCTCCCATACTGATAATCTTGCAAAAACTTTGCAGGGAAAGATTTCGGCAGTAGCTGGTCAATAAATCATTGTATGGTGCTTATGAGAAAGAGTCCACATATTTCAAAACCTGCATTACCGAGGCAAAGGCGCGCTACACAAAAACGTAAGATTCATTACGGAAAGGCGCATCATCCTAAAGATCCAAAGAATTATTACCGTCAAATTTATTTCGAATCCATCGATTGAATAGTGTCGTCAATAGGGGTCAGGTTTAGTCAAGATAATGTCCAGAATAATGCAAAATCTTCTGCTCTCAAGAAAAAGTACATTGATGCAGAAGAGTTATTTTTCAAACAAAACTATTCCACAGATGTTGAAGAGTTATGGTTAAAAAGAAAAGCTGAACGCTGACTGCTTTGAATACGTTAGTGTATATGTGAGTGAGCTAGATGCTGAGGACCGAGCATTACTTTCTGAAATAGTAATTATCTGCAAAGCGATTCTACTTCGTAGCTAAAAGATTAAAGAATTTGATGAGGTCAACGATGACGCAGCTAAGATTCAATAGAGTTATTGTTCTTCACAGTCATAAATCTTGAACCTCAGTCCAAAACCTAGTTACAGTCGCAAGTAATGTTGTCTCGAAGCCCGAAAGCAGGCTTAGAAAGTTTGGTACATTTGTTGAGAGGGATTTTAATAAGCCATAGTTTGTTTGGGCTCATAGTGAAAAGTCGTAAATAATAAAAAGTCGTCCATAAATAAGTCGTACTGAAAAAGTCGTAATGTTTAAAAAGT
>JAYRBW010148588.1:0-14512 GCA_036023295.1 Invenusta paracnida | reverse complement strand
ATTCAAAAAATTTAAATTTCCAGATATTGGGAAATATCTGGAAATTTCCAGAAATGCCCACATCTATACTACTCTTAATATAATTATAGTTTATTTAGTTTTATTTCTACTTGCTAATTTACAATAAGTATTATTTTTACTAGTGAATGTAGTAATTATATTACTTGAAGACATTTTCCTGTCTAGCATTTTATATTTATAATATAGGTAAAAAACAAATCTTGAGTATATTTATTACTTAATTTCAAATGGAAAGGTAAAACATATTTTCAACTCAATCTTTGGATTAAATATCGATTTTTGTTGAGAATGAGGTTTCAACAAAATTCAGTATTTGTAATACTCACTCTTGTAAAAAATGTGATAATTTTATAGATGAACCATTATTCATTTATATATTAACATAATATATTACTATCAACTATTTTATTTTAATGTTTACATCAGACAAAATACTAACTTAAAAATAAGTCACTAAATCCTATTTATTTATTATTCCATCCAATATATTATATACATATAGTCGTGGACAATTCTAATTGAAAGTGTACTTTATTGTAAAAATCATTCTTTTTGCGACTTTATGCCCATGTATACATAATATACTTTATATAAACATACATATAAATATTCCACAAATTGTAGATGCTTCTAAAAGTGTAAAAGTTATTTATTTCAGTTAAAATAACTGAATTCATTATAGATAATTAAAAAAAGTAAGCCTAACCTAGTTGAATATATAACGTAAAAAACCTATTAAATATTCAAAATTAATCCATTATGATTTAAATTTATTAATATTCCTCATATTTTGACGTGTGTCAGATACATAACAATGTCGTATCAATTATTGACTAAATACATACACGCTACTATCAATATATCATGTTTTGTATATTTCAATTAATAAATACATGTTAACAAAATTGTTTTAACACTATTTAAGAATATGTTAAAGCTTTGCAACGTTTTAGTAAAATAAGTTTTCATGGTGAAAAACGTTTCTGTCACTTCCAAAATAAAAATAAAAATAAAAATAAAAATAAAAGTTGATTCTAAATTACTATTTGAAAAAAGTCAGTTATTTTCAGAGTAATCAATTGAATCAATTTAAATCTATAGCATTAAAATATAATTTGATGGAATAGATAGGATTGATATAAATAAGGTCGAATAAATAATATAATTTCTCACCTAATGTAGTAAATAAGTAATTTAATCATTAAAATTATTAAGATACTTAAATTATGTTTAACAAATTTATAAAACCATTTATTATACTCGTAGGTATGCATTAATATTAATACTTACAGTTTTAATATTTATTTGTTTAAATTTTTTTGCAGTAAACTATGATAAAATTCTCGTAAAATTATTTTACGATAAATTATTTATAAATAATCGTAGCAATAATCAACAGTCATATTTATATAATGTAATTATTTTAAACTAATTTAACTTCATAAATGCCGTATAGCAAAGTGTATCTTGACCTTCAAAATGTTGATGATGCTTTGAAGGATATGTTTTGAGTGTTATTGCGTGTTTGTTGTAAGAAAGTATTTTAATCGTTATATGTTGAATACATAGATTAGGCAAGCATTCGTTATTTTACTGAATAATAGTTACACATAAAGACTACTCTCAGAGGCGCGCCAGCTAACGAGTGCTAATAAGTGTTAAACATCTGTCCTGCGGATCTCAATTCAATATAATTTGTTATTAGTATATTATGTAAGTAGTCCAGTATATCTTAAATCGTAGGAAGATGGTTTTAGTATCTTTTTTATTATTACAAGAAAGCTTTTATAATATAGTTGCACATAATAATAATAATAATGATATTTGATATATTTGATATAGCGCCCCTATATTGATATCAATGTCAGTAGCGCTTTACGTAATGAATGACAATCGCTTGCCATTTTTACATGAAGTATTTAAAGGATTCAAATGATACTCATAATACGTAAAGATACATTTTGAAAATCTAATTGTCTAGTGAAAAAAGAGATTATTCGAGAATTACAGTAGAAATACAGTAAAATATTAAACCTGTATGTACAAATATTGGAAGGTTTAATTATTATCATATATATTTCAAATGTTAATGCCTTTTAAAGATTGACAATTAACGCTAAATGAAGAATATGCTTCATAAAATTTTAATAATTATTCTTACATATTGTGGGAAGCATACTATAATATATAGGTATAACATATATATTAAATTGACTACAATATTATATATATACATCTCTTTTCATTCAAAGCTAAGACAACCATATAGAAACTAAAATTCTTGAAGTCAGCGTTAATGACTTGAACCTATTTAGAAGAAGAAATAATTGATTAAATAGGTTTTACAATAAACACCATTTCAGATATTTACCTATATTGTTGACTTCACTAATTGTAGCATTCGTTATGATAGTGAACATATATGATTTTTTACGCTATAGATGTTTACAATAATAATCACAATAACAACTAAAAAAATACTGCACACAGTACTCTGTAGTACACTTAAGGAGTTATTGGAAGTTAAATTATTTTTACATGAATAATTTATGAATTCAGAATCAATCAATATTATTATTTGAATAGATTAATGTTCATTTAAATTAATAATTATGTTGGAAATGATGCTCTTTAAATTTTTTGCAAAACCGAAACAACGCTCTTACTATTAATATTAAGATTAATTATTATTTTTATTTTTAAGAAGACACATTTAATGCTTGTTATTTTTTTTATGTTGCAGTTCAATAAATGTTTAATACTCTCATAACTCTAAAAATATATATATTATTGTGAGAGAAATGTAAATGTTATAGTAGATAAAAAAATAAAAAAATATGAGTATTAATATGTATAATAGGTTATAGTAATATATATACATACATATATGTATATAAACAATATATATGTATTGGGTGTCACATACATGAATACAGTATTATTAAAACATTAGAAAAATATACATTTATCTAGTCTAGCTGTTCGAGATTCGCACTCGATATAATTATCAAAATTCGATGCTCTGTCCATTGACACCAGTTTTGAAGCGATCTTAAATGTATACAGGCAGTCAAGTTAGAAATTGTTAAAACTTAAAAGAAAGAACGGGATTGTGGCAAGAACAAAATATGAGTGGGTCAACTTTTTGTGGGTCACAATTGAATTTTGAAAACATATTAAATTGAATTTGTAATTCGGATCTAAAATAAATATGATGATGTACCATATCTTTCGTCTACTGTTTGACATAAAAATGTGGTCTAAATCAGAATTAACCTATCAGCGTTTGGACACTTAATTGTAACATAAATAGTCTGCATCTGACTTTTTTTGGGGCGCCTATATCAGAGTTCTGTGACCTATTAGCTATGTTTGGAAACTTATAATTTCAAAATGTCTGCACTATAAATTATTTCTAATTTGACCTCTGCACACTACAGGGGCGGGAAGCACTTAATTACAACAGGGGGTGGGGGGGCGAACATAATCACACTTGGCCTGACCACTTTAAAGCTGCTTCCGACGGCCCTGTATAGGCTTAGTACTTACACATCATACAGTAATTATACTCTATGGTGTACATCACAGATATAGATAAGATCATAAAGTATTGAGTTTCAACTCTAATGATATTGATATGAATAATACTACTATTTCAATATCTAAAAGCCTTAAATATAATAACCAGCCAAAAATTAATAAACATTAAATAGCATATTTAATAAAACAGTCTTAGATATGCATATATGCAATATATTATATTGGATCCTCCCTGTACCTGCAACAACTTTCCCCCTCTCATGTCTTGTCGCCTCCAAGCTGCCGACAAACTCTATCTCAACATCCTTCAAAACAAGGACAACAAACTCTACTTTTTACTACCTCAGCTATCTTCACGCACAAGTAGGCCTACCCATCCATCCACTCTTTAGGAACTCGTTAATCCCCTCCTCCACTGCCAGATTCAACAAGATCCCTTACTTTTAACTTTTTGCTTCTATGATTTTTTTCTTTTTCTCTTTTTCATATGTATTTACTACCTTTTCTCTTGGATATATTTATTTATTTACTCTATGCGTTAGAGGATACAGATAATGTTTACTGAAAAATATGCTCGATTACTTTGATCAATATAATTAATTTAAATCCTATTTTTAAATGTAAAAAATGAATAACTGTAAATTTTTAAAACGTACAAATTTGATAATTAGGTACGTTTTAATAAAAAAATATAATTTCAAGACGTTAATTAGAAAGTACTTCATATTCATATTTGGAATCAATAAACTATAATTTTATATATGTATTAACTTTTTTTATAAACAACCACTTTTATAAACTTTTGATTAGGTAACTAATTTTAAAAAATTAGTACTGTAGGTAAGATGTACAATTGAGATTTATTTAGTATAAAGAAGATTAAGAAGCAATATTAAACTGAGTGGTGGAGAGAAAATTAAAGTTAATATACGCAAGAATACAACATAAAATCGATATAAAATATTAAGATGCGTAAGATGTACAATTAAGAATTTTTAAGAACAACAGAAAATTAAAAAGGCAGAATACAATACAATATAAAAATACAAATTGATTAAAAGATAAAAGTTAAAAGTTCGTTGCACTCGACTTCACTGTTGATCGTAAATTGATCGTACTGTTACTCTCTCCGAAAATTCGTAATACAGATATTTTACAGCAACACAGGCTTTTAGTTTATTTTAATAACTCTAATAACTTTAATAAATGTACAGATGATTTGAAATACATTTCTATTTTTGAGCTCAAGATTTAGATAGAATGTTATAGCTTACATGCAGTTATCATTCATACAACTAATGAATACTCTGATAAACATCGTAATCTGCCATGTTTGGGTATAATAAATCTATGTTATTATCAGAAGAACGTTATGTCAGTGTAATACCACAGGCTGAATAAACGGTAACTCGGAGCAGTAGAATTAGTTTTATAGACCCTATAGGAAACCTTTTTTAATAATCTCTCTCTCTTATATACGTAACTTATTCATAGGTAAACCTATATATATTTTGTAAATTTTCATTTCTGTTGATGTCCGACTATAGGACAAAACTAGCAAAAAATAAATTGTCAAAGTGAATATTTTATTTATGTTTTTAATTTAGATGTATATTTTTGGGTTTCATTTAACTTCATTTTATCCCATTTAGTCTTGACCTATTTAGCCTTCATGACCCATTTCTTATTAACTCACTTGGTCTTACCTTATTTCTTCTTAAATCTAACATATATATTTAAATATATTAAATATAAATATAATCAAGTTAAAGTTAATACAAATGATACAATGATTATAAATAAAGTAGGTATATATAGGTACCATAAGTCAAAATAAAAAATTGAAGGTTAAAATTCCACCAACAGCGACAGCATAGTGGTATACGGCGTGATCGGTCAATCTCCAATCTTCTGACAAGACGCTCAGTTATTAACTGATAAATCCATCACGACACAATATGTTACCACTTCACATAGATTTAATACGTTTCATGATCGATAGTGACAGTATATATCGTAAGACGAAATGATACATAAGATGATAAGATACATAAGATAAGATACATGATAAGATGAAATTCGACTGAATCATAATCAAAGGGATTACACATAAAACAATTAAGATTTAACAATATAATAAGACGAAAATTAATAAGACCAATTTTTAAAATCATATGTTTTGGTTACCTCTGTCATGACCAATAACTAGAAGGGGATCCTTCTCAAACAATATGAAACAATTAGATCAAAATCCCTATATGGCGGAATATGCGGGAAATTATAAATAAAATAAAAATCATTAGCTTTGTCCATGTTTTATCAATCAGAAGCATCTACTTCTTTGATATTCTTACGTGTAATGCCCTATTTAGATCCGGAAGAAAATGGTGAATGAGTATTAACACGTTCAAACTATCCATCAATAATAAGAATGAATTGTATTGTAGACTCGCATTTATTAAATGCTGTGTGTCCAATACCTGTCAAAAAACTTAAACAGGAACAAAATCCACATGAGATTTTAAATGAATTGCGCTAAGAATCAAAGTGCAGTCAAACTTATCTGTATAAATTTTAAAAGGAGCACATGATTCTGATATCCATTCAAGCTCCCCATGCATGGACTGCAGATGAGGTCAAAGAGTAGATTTAGAAGGTAAGCAGCGCTGTTTCCTAGCAAATTTGTAAGTTTTTCAAGACAAAAAATAAATTGTTAATGCGAACTCCATGAATATCGTATCGCTTATTTCTTTGCATCACTGTTGTTAACCAAATGTAATAACAGTAAATATAGCAGACAACATTCGCTTTGAGGCATCTTCTATCAGTTAGTATAAAAGTTTTATGATATTTAATATATCATTATTTCTTCTCCTAATTTTTTCGTGCAAGGTTTTGATTTTTTCTGAGCTTCTCAATTGTTTGATCTTTATCTTCTAGTTGACATTTGAAAGTCTTAGAGGGAATTCCAAAATCGAAAAGTATATTGGAAGAGGAGATTCGAGGTTGTGTAATCAGAGTAGTGGGTTGAACATGAGGTTTCAGAATTAGCTGCAGATGAGTTGGTAGCGACAGGAGTTTGGCAGAAGTTTGCGACGTTGTTTGAATACTTAAAATATTATAAATAGGTATATGACAAATATTTTAGTAAAGGCTACATTGTAGAAGTACCAACTTTTAATAATTAAGTAACACAAATTGAATTTTTCCTAAAAACAGTTAATAGTTAGAGCAAATAAACACACAATCACATCGGAAATCTACATAAAATTTTACATTTGTCATTAAAAGAAAATTGGTAAACAATTGTTCAAGCTTTTTTAGGACATATGTATGTACATGTAGTTAAAATGTAAGTACACGTTCTTGTAATACAGAATTTTACAAATGAAATATATAAAATTATGTTTTACTCAAAATCAATAATTTATCAGAAACACAAATTTACTATCAAATTAAACAATTTTTATAAATATTCCAAAAAGCTGATAAAGAAAGGTTTTACAAAAAATAGTTTTACAAAATATGCCCTAATAGTTTGGGGCATATTGTTTTGGACATGAGTGAAACTTTTATAAATGCTGAGTATAATACAATACAATACAGTACAATAAACAGTTAAAATAAATATATGATAAAGACTAATAATAAAATAAATTTGTAGAAAAAAAAAATTCTCCTCTAATAGTATCTAGGTTACATACGTCTAAAAATATATACATATATATAAAACTAATACACTATTTAATAAAACGTTTACATGAGATATATTGGAAATTGGATCTGGATGTTTCACCGAAGGTGTTCCATCGATAAAATATTTGCTGCATATGTGTAAGTTTCTGGTCACACTTAAGATAATTTCTTAAATCTAACAAAACAACACAAACATTAATCCACTGCTGATATAAATCGCACGTTTCACAAATTAATTAAAAAGGTTTGTTTTTAAAATAAAGCCTTTTTAAAGTAATTTAAAATCCTTCCAAGAATTGAGTAAATTATGTATTGTATTTGATATGATTCTTGATCTAAAAATCATGATCTTGTGTTTGATTTACAAGTATAGGTGCTATTTTCCGATGCTGCTTCCCCATAATTAAATGATATTATTAAATATTATTTTCTACAGCATATCACACACGCGAAAAACAATTGTTAAGTACGCATTAAACTCAGGCGCGGATCCAGAAAATCTTCATTTGGGGAAATAAATGTCTATGCAGTCAAAAAGTGATATATATATATATAGAACTATAAACAACTGATTCAAAAATAATAATTATGCATGATACGTTTAATGCTATAGTAGGTACGTAGAAAGTTAACTAGTTATGTACGTATGGTAAGTGGGATGTAGTCCTAAATCGCAAAAGACTAATTAATACACTGCATCAAATAAAAGGTTCAAAATTAAGTTCAAAATTAAACTTTTGATCTGAATCAGTGAATACGTTTATAGATTCGTTATGTCGATGTGAATGTGGCGGATAATGGATATCATGACTAAATTGGTGAGACGTTCTTCGGATATTGTTGAGTGCATCTATGTTTTCAACTGTCGTAAACAACTGAAGGAACGCTGTCAAGAGTGTCTACAACAATCGGGGATGTCAAGAGTATCGCCAACAATAGCTTCACTTTAGACAAACTGCTGCCGTGGGTGTGTAGGTTTGTGCGTGAGACGACTGGGCGTCACGCAGGAAAATCCCGCCATGCAAACGCCATCACCGCCTCAAGGTTGTTCATGAGGACGGACAGGGGAGGAGGATCCCCCAAAATGGTTGCTTCTAATCTGTATCGTGTTCGGGCATCCCTGCGGCCAGTGCTCCAGGGTCTGAGGTTCCTCCCCTCATTTAGGGAACAGGGGGTCGAAATCGGGCTCTATGATTGCCCTATAGGCTGCAATGCTCTGCAGTGGCCACTACACAGCTGGGCAAGGAGGACGCTGTCTTTCCGTTTGCTGACTTAGATAGGGTTCTTTTGGTTGACATAAACCGCTGCAGTTCGAAATGGGTGTTCGGAGCGTCTTTGACATTCTTAATAGGGATTTAGCTGTTTTGAAAGTGATGGTTGTGTCCTAATTGGTGTCTTCTGATACCGCTATCTTCGCCTCGCGGTTAGCGGCTTCATTGCCGGATAGCCCGCAATGGCTGGGGACCCATTGGATGTTTAGTTCCTGAGTGGTGTTCTGGATGGCCTGACGGGTTTCGAGTATGTCTCTGTATGACACGTTTCTGTTGGAAGAGAGGGCTGCAATGGCTGACTGGCTGTCCGTGCAGATCCTGGCAGTGTTGAATCGTGTGTTCACAGAGAGCCATTTTGCTGCCATCTTTAAGGCCTGTAGCTCAGTGTCGTACGAGTAGGTTGTGGATCTTCCATTCTTTCTGAGAACTTCGATGATCGTTGGGTTCTCTGGAGGACCTTGGGTAATAACAGCTGAGTTTCCGCCATTGTTCGTCCCTCGTTCTGCTGACCCATCCGTGTAAATGGTAATCTCTCGGTCTGTACTAAAGTGTTAATGCAGTGGGCGAAGATTTTATTATTGGAAGGACATGGAACTTCCCTCCAGTAGGCTAGTGTGGCATGTCCATCTGGTCATTGGATCATTCTATGGAGGATTGGGTATCAGTGGAAGTGCTTGGAGTCGAGGTCGAGGCTTCGGATGTCTTCCATCGCCTTCTTTCTCCAGCTTGAGCGGTTGGTGGTTCTGTGCCAGATGACTGTTGTGGCAATGGTTCTTTGCGGGTTGGAGTGTAGAAGCCTTAAGGATTTATCCATGGCAGTATGGCTGTTTCTGCGGGAGGTGGTATAGTATAATTCGATACCTGTTTCACACCACAGGGATTCGATGGTGGTTGATGACAGTTGGCCGCTGACAAAGTTGGCCGTTACATAAATGGTATCCCCCAGCAACGCAACCGTACATAGCGGATTACGGTGTTTTAAGCACAGCTTTGTTTTTAACGTTTTTAAAAATCGAAACATTACTGGAATTGACATACCTAGCGACTAAACACAATTTTCCAATTTTCGAAATATATTTAGTTTCGTCGAAAATAATTGCAAACAACAGTGTCGCCAGCGTTGGTCAGAATATTTGACTGTTTTTACGTTTTATTTGAATATAGAAGTTATTCATAAAGATTTTGAGGATTAAAAAAAAAAAATTGGGGGTAAGGCGGCCCCTTCTGGATCCGCGCCTGTTAAACTGAATATATCAGTGGACATGCATATACTCTTAAATAATAATATTTCTATTGTCTTTTACTATCTATATAATATTATTTATTATTATCATTGCAATTGCTATAAGAGTTCATGATACAAACCACACTCTTTGCAAGTTTTGAGTATGTATGTTACCACTGTTATCAGGACTAATTATTAATTGGTTTGCATTAAGCTTGAAAGATAAAATGGCTGACTACTTAAACTGTCTTTGTAAGCAAGCTGGTTTTTCTATATTATATTGTTAGTTTATGAATATGACGATAGTTACTTGCACTATATAGTATATGATCAGTAATTGCTCAATACTTTACAATTATATAGTGTATGGTTTGTTATACGACTGAGGAATTATTTCTATCCAATATTTATAAATTGTTTTACATACTAAATAATTATAATACTACATTGAAACTTCATAGAATATTTAAAAAAATCCACAATCCCTTTTTTCTACCATCCCAAGAAACCCTCGAGAAGACAGGTGAACAGTAATAATTCGGAGTTGATAGCGCTTCGATCACACTTGACGAAACTGGAAGATGCAATTGCTGACCAAGGGCAACAACTTAGCACTACCAATGTGTGAGTGAGTCAGTTGGAAGAAGAACTCAAATTATAATCGAAAAAGAAACAACCAAGACATCCGAAAACACCTGATATTTGTCGTGAATATGTTAAGTTTATACTTTATAATGACTGAATCTTAGTCATTTCCGTTCAGTTCTATGTATACATATTACGTTGGCTTATTTTTTATGAAGGAGAAGAGGATTTGCGATAAATAAAAAGGCATTGAATTATTTTGCAAAAGTGTCTAATGATAAAAACGAAATACTAATTGTTGTTATATTATGTCATGATCATAAACTTCAATTAATACAGTAGATATGCTAAGGTTATAGAAATTGTATAAACAACTAACTATTCTGACAGAGAGAGAGAGATAAATTAAAATATATATATTTCTATGGCTATAAATGCTATTTTGGCAAGAGTAAATTCAGAAAATCCACAAACAAAATCAATTATACAAAATCTCGCATTAAAAGTATAAATCAATCAAACTTAATTGGTAAAATAAATCAGTTGTTATTAAAACGTGTACATTTCTATTTTTTCTTATTTATACGGTTTGTCTTATTTGATTATGTATGTTTCTGGATAATACTAGTAAAAGTGCAACACTATTGTCAAATAGAAGGCTTTTAATGATCACACATAGAATTTATTATACTAATTTCCGCATGAGTCGTAAATTGAACTGAAATTATTTCTTTTTTATCACCGTTCTTTTGTCAACTAACTCAAAACTGAAATCGAAACTTCGATTACAACATTATCGCGTAGTCTAAATAATCAGTAAAAGTCTATGATTATTAAATATTTATATAACTTTGACGGGACTCCTAAAAATAAAAGCATGTAATTGAAAAAGATACTAATTATATAAGCTTTATTGCCTATAGCCAACAGAGATCAAAACCTGTTTAAACATAGATTTGCTATAATAACCATAAAGCAATTAAACATAGATTTCATTCTTATAAACTTTCCTACATCGCGCTGTAAATTTTCGTCAATTTAAAATTCTTTTATTTTAATAAATTTCATGTAAATGGGTTAGCATAAAGTAGTAATAATAAGTTGGGTAAGTCATAAATATTTGTATTATATAAGATTAAAAGCAAATATATATATTCAGACAACTTCAACTTATATACGTGAATTGATTGTACAGAGTAATTAAACAAGATAATTAAATATAGAATTAAATTATTTCATAATTACTCTGTGGAGTGTATACAATTTAATTCATAGCATGTATATATTTATAAACAATTAACTTTCAAAGAATTGATTTAAATGTTATACCACGTTATACCATAGAAATTATAATATCTCTATATATTTATATATAATTCTTATCTGTATAATTATACATAGGTCATGCATGGTACAATGAACATGATAAGATATGACAAAATAATACTATTGTAAATATTATGGTTTGCATGGTAAATATGGTTTATGTACATGATAAAATGTTTTATTATAGAAATGAATCAGTACATGCATTTAGTATATACATGTCGAATGGTAAACTAAACAAATTCCATTGGAAATATTGTACGAACACCTTTATTTGGAATTATAGTGAGCATATAATATATCATATCAAAAAAGTATTTTTTAATAGTACAATTAAATTATTAAAATAATGATTGATGGACAGGCTTTCGTAGCTATATGCACTATTCAGGAATTATATTTAATATATAATATATAAAAATGCACATTATGTATCAACCAAATTATAACCATTAACATTTTTAATATATTTTCTTTTTATTATTAAAATTTACACTTTAATACGTATGTTTACTTCAATATTGTATTAGTGCAGTATATTTAGAAGATTAGAGTATATGAGACCAGACTGGATGGATACACACACCCACACACCCATATATTATATATTGTATATATGAATGCCAAAGTCCAGGCAGAATTATCAAAGGTAATTAATATCTTATGCGCTGCCATATTAATAATTAATACGGCGTTACCAATTATTAATTTGATATTAATTAGTTATCAATTAGTTATTAATACTAATACATTAAATCTAGAATAAGTTAATTAATATTGCTTTATGAAAATTGTAAATCAAAAATTTATCAGAATTGTATTTGTACTATATAAATATTGCCATCGATGGGATTTTCTTTGATATTTACTATTTACAATATTTATAATATTATGATAAAAATGATATTAATATTATAAGGATTTTTTGAGTGTATCTTTTTGCTTATAAGTAATATATTATATTAATCTAGTTGTTTGTTTGACGATACAATACAACGCTAAGTTGAAATTATATTTGTTGATGTTTGATATTGCAAGTTAGAGTTAATAATTAGTTAATAACTATCACTTAACCATAAACGCTGAGTGATTGACAAGAAAGTATCAAAAATTCCATAAATGTAATCATAGTTAGTAGTTTTTACTAAATATTATTAAATATACGTAGATATATGTATTTGGCAATTTGGTAAGTATGTATATTAGGTATATAGATATATAGATTTACATAATATTAAAGTTGTCAGTTCTAATTCAAATGAATATTTTTATAGTAAAATTATAAATAAGTGATTATCGAAATTTTCTGTTATATAACAAGAACACTGCATTTAGATGAAGGAATCCTTAAATGCAAATAATGTTAATTAGATAACAATTATTGTTATGATCGGCATGCCTTTATTTTTGTATTTATTTCATTTTATTCGTAATTTACGTACTGTCAATTAATCAAATTAAGTGTTTACATCAACATAACGATGGTTATACACGAGCTACAGTAATGGGATTGACAGTGTTTTAATATTTCTGACGATTGCTTTGCTGTGCATTAATAAAAACAAATCACATTTGCTAATGAAAATCTAAATACATTTGTTAATGAATTTTTTATATACTTGTTTTCATATGGCATATGGGATTTTCTTATTAAATAAGTCAAATATTCTTTTAGAATTATAAAAAAGAAAATTAATTATGCAACATGAATGTTCATTGAATCAAGTTTGAATGTGATGATAATTATTTGGTTTTTGTTATATTGTTGATATATAAGCGTTAATATTAGTACATCTTCAAATAAATAAATTATTCATTATTTATTTACAAATTTTTACAAATGCCATAAATAACTATCACAACTTTCTGAATTACACGTGTCTTGAATATTGATTTTTATTACAAAAAATTATAGTTCAATAATTAAAAGTGTTTAACGCGGACTTTTTGAAGCTTTTATTTCATATATACATATAAGGTAATTTATATAAACAAAGATAATTTATATAATATACAAAAGCTACATAATTTACACGAGTAAAGATATTGTACCTTGTACTATGTAGGATGTATGAATTGCAATATCCATATTGTTCAAAAGGTCGATTTAAATTATATTGATAAATGCTGTGCTCCAAAATGCGTCAATATTTCTTTCAAACTGTCTTTGTTTAGGATTTGTCAACATTGATTGCCCATCATTTGTATGCCGTCTATTTTGCTATACATATATAGAAGAAAAAGGATTGATCCATAGGAATATTTTCTGCCTCCCATCAGAGTTTTTATGAGGATCACAAATAGCTTGAGTAAACAGAGAATCTTGCAAAGTTTCCAATACACACAGTCTAACTGTTCACGCTATTCACTAGAGGTATACAGACTTTCAATTTGCCAGTTATAATTCAAGAATATATTATTGATTAAGTATATTTATATAGTAAAATATTTTATTTTATTTTTTAGCAGATAAGTAAAAAAAGAACAGTTTCTTCCAAATTAACTTGTCAGTAAGAAACAGTTTTATTTTATTTTATATTGTTTATTTATTTATAAATAATAGTCAAAATAACTGTTGCAAACAATATAAAACTATTCATTGCATTATTTCGTTTTCAAGAGGCTATAGAGCCTACTTATTTTAAATGTTTATTTTTTTAGTATTATTGTTAATGAAGCTGCTTATAAAT
Organism: Invenusta paracnida; assembly: GCA_036023295.1. Lineage (NCBI taxonomy): Eukaryota > Metazoa > Platyhelminthes > Proseriata > Coelogynoporidae > Invenusta > Invenusta paracnida. The sequence continues at coordinate 158 of JAYRBW010148588.1, read as the reverse complement.
GTTTATTATTTTTTCTTATGAGTATCATGATTTAAAATTCATTAAATAAAATATTTCTTAACTATAATAATGATATACTATTTATTATTTTTTATCGCCAAAAATGGCAAAAAGCTGGTTAGCTACAGACAATTTTAAAAGATATAAATTCATTCAAA
>JAYRBW010148577.1:0-14513 GCA_036023295.1 Invenusta paracnida | reverse complement strand
ATTAATTAGTTTTTGAGTTACAGTACTTCAAAGTTAAAAAGTGTAAATATTTCTGTATTTGCCCCATTCCAGATTTGCCCCACCCTACCTTATATTAAGTGCATGATTTAATGATTTAAAACTTATTTGCTTCATGCTTGTGTCATCAAATTCAATTTCTCTATTATCTGTCTACTCCTAGTGCTAGGCATGCAGTCAAACTAATCCTATCACCTATATTTGCCTTACAGTTACCTGCATCAGCTAAATGAATTTAATGTTTGATAATGTTTGATAGATATATCAATTGTAGTTAGAAAATTATCAAACTTTTTCTTGAACAATGTACCTATATACCTATAGTATATACTAAAATTATAATATATTTATAATTTATATTACTATAACATAAATGTAGAGTTCATTTAGAAATTTTAATTTGTAATCAAAATCTATATATATTTATAAAAATAATCCCCAGACTTCCACAATCCCAAATATGCTCTTAATTTTGAAATTGGTCCACCAGATCAAAAGTTATAGCCATTTAAAGGACTAAAAAGGACATTTTGAGCATTTTTTAAATGAGATGTTATTATTCTATAGTGCTCTGCAACAAAAAAGGAAATTTTAATCTTGTTTTATTTTTAATTGGCAATAACTCAGTTAATTTTCAATCAATTTTCATCATTTTAATTTTGAATAATAGCATGAAATGTAAACATACATAAAATATGATTATACCAAGCTTTCTTATAAAAAATTACATAATATAAAAAACACTTTTTACTATAAATTTTGGAAAAAATTATATTGTATGATAAATATAACAGATTTTATACTAGTTTTTTGTTAGTTATGTAAATAACATTTCTAAGGGGATGTTACTTTTAACACTGTATCTGCTATACTTTAGACAGAGAGTTTACTTTAACAATTTTATTTTGCAACAAAAGCTCAAAAATTTCATTTTTCAACTTTTTAATTTATTGACTTCTATAGTTATAGAACTATTTTATATACAAGGGATATAATTATACTGCAAGATAGCTAGAAATCTGCTTATTTCATACATATCTATTATATATACACATTTTAGTCAAAACTTACCATTTAAAGTTTGAAAATGCACCAAAACAATTTTTTACATTTGTGACAGAAATTATATAGCCATAAGAAAATTTGAGAAAGTGAAACTCTAAAAAGTTTAATTCAAAAGAAGTTAAAAAATAAAAATAAATATTATAATCATATGGAGAACATCATGGTGATTTGAAACATATGTTATACTTATAAAAAATAATATATTATAGGTTTTATATATATAAATATATTATATAATATGCCAATATAAAACAAGTTATTATCATGCTATTTAAAAAATATATATTTATAGTTAAATCCATATTGGAACTAATATAATTATGCTGTGATATCATAATTTTGGTATCATTGTTATCATCAACAAATTCTGTAATATTGTCTGAATTTCTGATTTTTTAGGTTAATCCGCAAAAAACTAAGTCAAGTCATAACAACATTTTTTTTTTCATTATTTAGTCAAAATTAGACCTTCAAATAATATTAATGAATATGAAATTGTAATAATTGAATAAAATTATTCTATGTTCTACAGAATTTTATGGGCTATCCAAATTGAACACTTACAAAATATAACTGTTACTCATTCAAAAGTGGCAAAATTATAAATTTTTATATACAGTCTAATCTGCCTTTAAACTGGACACCCATAAATCTAAACAAATGGCCAGGTTTATGGAAAGTGAAGAAGTCAAGTAAAGTTTTTAAAACATACTCAACTTATCGTGCTGTCTAATATGTAGTGGCTTTGTGCCAATTAGAATGCTCCATCATTTACTGCTTTAGGAATATACTGTTACTTTACATGACTGCAATTGAAAAGGCATCCAGATTACACATAGCTAAATACTATATAATACTGTGTAAGGGACTGCGGGAAGTGTGCAGTGTACAGTTTAGGTGCATCTGGCTTATAGTTGCTATTTACTATAGAAAAGATAGGAGGGAAATATTGGTTCTTTATCTGGCATTCAGTTTGAACAATTGTCCAGTTTAGGCAGAGTAGACTGTATAGGTATGACCTATATTATATATTTCTTTTTAGCATAACATATCATTCAAATCTTCACAATATTCTCTATACAGTTATAATATTATGTTTGTTTTAATAAGTACTTTAAATTTTGTTAAATTTGTCTTTTCAAAGTTTCAATTTCTCAAATTTTTTCATGCAATTTCTGTTGCAAATGGAAAAAAATATTGGCGTTTTTTTAAATTTAAATGGTAAATTTTTACATAAAATTTTTGTATATATAATGGATATATGTGTAGAATTATTAGATTTCTAGCTATCTTGTTATATGATTATATCATTTGCATTTAAAATAGTTTTTTAGCTGTCATTATTTTAAAAATTTGAAAATGGCATTTTTCATCTTTTGTCAGGTAATAAAAGTTGGTGAGGTGAACTGTAATATTACTATAATATATTTTTTAATGACAAATATATATATATATGTCATATTTTTGGATATTTTTTAATACTAAGTTACTAGTCTGATAGTATACTATTTGTACTTATTAAATAATATTAGTAATCTAAATGTCTTTGTCTTTTTTGTTGTAACTTTTTGAGTTTCTTTTTTGTCACTGTCAGTATCTATCCAGTGACCACAATTTAAAAAATGAAATAACTAAAAATATAACATTTTCTATAGTTATCACTTAAAAAATTGTAAATTATATGACCTGAAAATTTTAACATAAAAATAATTATATCTTGAAATTTCATTTTGGATTGATAAAAATCATTTTTACAAGAATAATTAATTTTCAGAATTTATTCATGTAATTTAAAATAAAATATAATCTATTGTATTGTATTGTCTACTAAAATATTAAAATGTTTTTGATTTCAACATAAAAAGTACAATTATAAATAATTTGTCATTAAAAATATAATTTTTGTAATAAATTTAGTAATAATACATGTTTATAATAATTATTAACAATTACTACATTGCTGTACTTTTTATAAAGTAATGCAATACTTAATTGTGTTTATATGTTATTTTAATAAGGCAATGCTATATGAATAATAGGTATGTTCTTGTGTATTATATTTAAATATTCAATTTTTAGTCTATAAAATAAAAATTTGATTAATACAAAATGTAATATAATAGGGAATATAATGAAATTCGATTTAAAATTAATGAAATGCACTAACTAAATTTATAAGTCAAATTCCATTTTCAATATTGTTTACAGGATGCAAATCTTTTAACGACATAATATATGATATTGATGACTCAACAACACATTGTAATTAATGTATTATTAAGTAAATAATATTAGTGAAATAATTTACTTTATTATTATTTATTTACACGTTAATATATATGTGTAAAATAATTAATTTTTATTATTTATTACTCATCAAATAAGACTTTTTATCTAAGTCAATAATCATTTTCTTGCATTTCAGTTTCTTTGTAATATATTGAAAATCTTTTTTAGTAATTAAAACATTTTTATATTAAATTGTTTAGCATTTGTATATTAATCTCCTAAAAATAATATAAACAGTTTTGGAATCTATGCCTCTTTTCTATCAGTTTGAAATAGTTTATTTGCTTAATTCAATTGAACAATTAAAAACAGTATACCATCTATCTGTATCATTTTTTATTGTTATTGTTATTTGTTCAACAGCTCATTAACATCTCTTTCAAGTGTAATTATGTATTTATTCAGGGCCTCTTATGCCTGATAGTTTTGCATGGCTACATTTTGACAAGTTATACTCCAAAAAATAAATGATAGTAATATATTAATACTTTAGGTTTACAATAATGATGCAGGCTCATGTGCTGCTAGTTAATTTTGTTTTTATGTTTATAGATATCTAAATATTTTGGTGTGTAGGATTTTTTGTTTAAATGTACCCTGATCCAATTTAAAAACAGTTGAAAATGTTACATGACAAAGTAGGATTTTTGATGGTAGATTAGTCTTTGATGTATAATTTCATTAATAAACCTCAGCATTCTTTAAATACTTTTCCTTTGGGTGATACCTTATAATACCTTAGACTACATGATTAGATGCTTGGATGTAAGCATCATTGTCAATTTGTTCAACTCCTGTTTATGTTTACACTATTTTTCGATTTTTCTTTATTTCTGACCATAATTCTGTTACTTCTATCTGGATAGTATATCGATTTTTGGTAGGATGTGCTGATTGGTAGGCGGTTTTTAACAACTAACATAGCTTTTCTTTGTTTACTGATTTTATTCCAAATATACACTTTGAAAATTGTTACATTAATTTTTAATAAAATGACTACTTTATATATTTTAAAGGGTTATATTATCAATCTGAAATACCCCCCTGAAATACTAAATGATCTACCCCCCTCCCCCCTCCTATGCATTATGTAATACTTGTACAGCCCATAGTGTGTCATTTTAAAACACTTATAATTATTATTAAATTACAAATTATCTAACCAAAATATAACTAGTATGTATGAAAACAAATGCTTCATGAAAATTAAATCACATTTAATATTTTAGTATTAAAAAAAATATTACTAAAATCAGTAGTTTAAGATGCCTGAAAGCTAATTGCACATATTTTTTTACATTTTTGACATGTACTCTTGCTTTCATTAGTTCACAATAGAAATTTCCCCTGTCATACATGTAAGGTCTGTCCCATTTAGGTTCATTGCCATGCATGCAAGTTTGGTGGTATACAGGTTGTGACACTTCTTCTTATGGCCTTGTCTATATAAAGGAGAATTGTAGTGCTTTATCAATATACAGAGAATTGCTGTGCATTAGTACCAAGCTACTTGTAGGCCCGGGTTATTTTATCAGTGGTTAGATAATTTGATAAAATTTGAACGAATTGCGAGAATTTATATAATGTTATGTTTGACAAGGATATGTAGTATGCTGCATAGCCAGAGCAGGCTACATAGACCATCGATATATTCATATATGTGTACATTAAAATAAGCATGCTTTTTTTATAATAAGTGAGATAGTTATTTTAAAACTTTTAAATTTATAATTTTTCAAATGATAAACAAAAACCTTTCATTTCAATAGATAATAATGGAATGAATTTGAATTTGTATAAAATGAAGAAAATGGGTGTTTTAGGATAGTTTTGAACGTACTTGAGATTTCTTAAAAGGGGAATATCACTTCTGAGTTGTTATTTAAAGTACTATGCAATAACAACAATGAAACATTGGGTAAACATCAATTTTTGACTAACAAGGTCAAGATAGTTTCGAAAACAATAAAATTCGTCCCTCTTGAAATGAAAAGTTAGTGAATTCATTGTACAAACAAATTTCATTAAAATATGCTATAATTTATTAATTAAATCTATTAAATTATTTTTGTAATCTGAGAAGTTCAGAAATATTCGATGACTTTGCATGATAAGAAATATGTTTTTTATGTTCATTTTAGCAATACGTCTCTTTCAATGTTTAGTGTTTACTCTCTGATATGTAAATAGTACTGTAGTTTAAACATTTCGATCAGCTTCATCTATTTTATTGATTTATGGCACATTTTAAAGGGAGGTAGAAACATGACCGCATTTACTCAATTACACAGGCATAGGTCGGCAGATAGTACACATTATACATACATCTATATCGTAGGGCTGGCTCTATTTGTATTAAAATCAATGGCTAAAGTCGATAAGCAAGCAGGGTAAGCACTTTACATGGAAATAAGCGAGCAGGGTAAGCACTTTACATGGAAATAAGCGAGCAGGGTAAGCACTTTACATGGAAATAAGCGAGCAGGGTATGCACTTTAAATGGAAACAAGGGCCTATGGTAAAAACGTTAAATGGAAATAAGGGCCTATGGTAAAAAATTTACATGGAAATAAGGGCTCCCAGCATTTGAGAAAATATGGTGGGTACGTTATTTAATAGATTGCCTTCAGTTTAATTGTGGAAAAGGGGGGCTTGTTATAAGTAATTTACTAGTTGAATGTTGTATTCGTAATATTTACAGTTTTTTCTAGTGCATTTGGGATTTCTTATGTAACTGACTGATTGGAGTTCTTTTCCTGTCGTTGTTAGATTTTACTAAATAGTATAAGTATATATGCAGTATAAAGCGATGTATTAAAATGTCTTTTTTAGGTACTAAAAGTATATTGGTGTTAGCGAGGTGATAAGGTGATTCTAACGATTTAGGTGTTTGCTTGATTGATGGAATTTAGCGCAGTTGTCAGTCAACTGAAGAGTTTTTGTTTTCATGCTTGTCGATTTTTCATTCTGCAGAATACATATTAACCATCATATAGAACTACTTTTCGTCTAGTAGTAATCTATAGGTATGTGGTTAGCTGTATTGTTTACGTTTATGTGAACGTCTGTGTTTTCTTCTGCGTGTGGCTCGCCTAGCAACTGGGGTCAAACATTCGACTTTCGGTTGTTTGGACTTATTCTTCCAGTAATGCATATCTTACCTTTCATTTAATAAATAAGTTTACTAATATTCCTTGAATCGACACCTATTTCTTGTTTCTTATATGAGAAACAGATTGTATCAATTGAGTTACTATTGCGAAAGTAATTAAAACTTGAAGACGTCAAGGCAGCTGCTAAGCATCACGTAGATAAATAAGTCAATCTGTTTGGTCATCATAATATGTATTCTCAGAAATTTATAATTTAACTGATTATACTAAATACGATCATTTAAGAAAAGCATTAAAATGAGTATCAATATAGCTTATAAAAAAATGATATATTTATACTCTCAGTTTTGAAGAATATAAATTTTAAAATTGGAATTTATCGTTGTATAAAAGTATAAATATATGAATACTAAAATGATCAATAAGATATTATGGACATAACGTTGAAACTACAAATTTGTTGTGCTAAAAATAGCATCTTAAACTATATATTGAAATATACGTCTTTCAATTTAGAGTATTTAATAAGTATGCGAAAAGAAATTTTAGGAACTAAAAACGAAAACTAAAGTAATTATATTTATTACACTTAAATAAATGTAATGTTATTGCATAAAGTGCATTATTAAGGCAAAGGTGAAGCGAGAATTATGTTAGTGTCATGTAAAAGTCTTGTTCGTAAAATCAACAGACAGGTAAAAAGCACACACAGTTACTCCATTTTAATGAACAGTGTCGTAAATTTTGTAAATTTGACGATGCAGTCTTACCTTACTGAGTTCTGCCCAAGCCTATAAATCTGATTGTGCTGCATGCTTAGTTATAATCGATGAAACCTATTGTCTAATGCGATACCCTAAATAGAATTTTCATTCTGTTATCTCCGTTTTGGCAACATGTTTTGAGCAGAAGATTAAACTAACTACGTAAGTAATCAGAATTGGGACATTTCTTGACGACTAGCAAATATTCAAAGTCAAACTATTTTCTTTCTTTTCATTCAGTTTTCCGTTTCTTAATTTCTGTTATTATACAGGGTAAATTAGTGAATTGGCAATTAGTGAATTAGGGAGATTTAATGTATTTGAGTAAACTTCTATTTCTTCGCTTGTTGGGTTTCATTGCCGGGGGGGGGGGGGGCTAATGTTGCCCGTTATTTCAGTGTCTTCTTCCCAGTTGAGGGCGAATCGGGGGTTCTTTTGTAAAACTTAGTTTTTAACTGAGCTATAGCCAAGGGACGGTATCTTCTACCTTGCTGGCCAAAGCACACTCCTTTAAGCTTTTCCTAAATTGATCGTTTTAATGGCAGCTAGAGTCATGTTTTGTAGTCGAGAGGCTGTGTGCGTCTATGCATTCCAGCGTATCGTCTCTCTTTCTGTCCTCTTTGTTCCATGATGATATGCAGGGTATAGATGGCATCGCTCTCTCGCTTAACTATATAGCCGACGAGAATATCTGATTCCCGGCTTTTGTCTCAGACTTGTGTTATTCGTTTTCGTAGAAACATTGAAGTTTTATGCGCACCTATATAGTATAAAGAACACTTTTGAGATCAAACTCCCAGCGCGGTTAACCCTTTCTTGTTTAAATCTGAATTGAAATATGTTTAACACAATAATAGTGGGGCTTCAATTAACGCATATCTGTTTTTTTAGACACAAAAAACTAGACTATTGAGTTAGTCAAACATCCATCCTCATTATTTTGGTCATGAATATTGATACATTTATAGAAATCAAAATACACAATCCGGTGTTTTTACAAGATACGTCTAAATAAGGTAATTGTTGTGGTACATCATTTGTAGATGCAATAATTTATGCTATGATATTTATTTTTGAGATTTATGAGATTTATTTTGCAATGAAATTTCTTCACTCTCAAAATGACTATTCTATCGCCTTACAAAAAGATGATATTTTCCAGACTATAATAGGTATAACTTTTATTTATTTGAATTGTTTTACAGCAACCGTTTATACTGTACCCCCCTCTAAATGGGTCGATGGCCTTCGGAAAATCATTTCAAAATGATGCTAATAAAACTGTCCCCATATATTGTAAATGAAATGGCATCTCTTACCGGTGGGCAATTTTTAGTAATATCTACCTGCATGATATTAAACACTTTATCTTCTGCGCGCTTAATAAATTCACATGTTTTAGCTGTCTGGTTGTCCAGCGATAAAGCGCGTCTATGTCAAACATAGTTTGTATTCGTATAAGATAAGTTGCTCCCTATATTGTTTATGTCGATGCCGGTACTTTATTTGGGCTCAATTTATATCGTCTTGTATATTCAGATATATATGTACATATATCGGTAGAAATGGGAGAACTATTTTCTCCCCTTTTTTTCTGTTAGCAAGTTGAAATATTACAATAATTCAATCCGAACGATATGGATCTGCTGATTAGTTAGTTGAAGATTATTGATTGATCAGTCTGCAAGTATATTTATATTAAATGCGACACAAGTGATGATCTAATTAATACTCTTTTTGCGGCTTTCTTGTTACGCTAAATCGTTATTGACATATCCGGTGACTTACCTTACCTTACCTTACCTCACCCATTATCACATATGTACATATTATATTATACTTTCGGTGTAGCAAGCTTGGAGTCAAAGATTACTTACGGGATAAAGCATGTTGGCGATATTCCATTTATAGTGTCATTTACGAGTTCATGTAAGAGTTCATTAAAATCTATGACTGATCTTTTAATTAATTACCAAAGAGATATGCCTACATCTATTTTGATTCCCTTCGACCAGGCGATTAATATGCAATGAGTTGTAAATATTTATTTAAAGGCGTGTGATTTGTGTGTATTTCATTAGTAGTCATGTCTGAATTGATAAACCCCATTTAATAATAGTGTAGGAACATTTTTAATACCGGATGTCTGACGGTCGTTGCTTGGCGAATTTTGTCTTTTTAATCTTTTATGCGATGACTATTTTCACTATGATTATTGCTTTTTTCTTACATTTGTGTTGTTTTAAGTTTGTTTTTAACTATATTGAAATTGATTTACATTTACACGATTGTAGTGTATATGTAGGTGTATATGTTTATACGTATACTGTTTTCATTTTATGAACTAATATATTCTTCGCATTAATAACTTAATAATACATATTCTAGTATACTTGAAAATGTTGTATTATTTTACAGAATCTTGTTTTACACGACAATTTAGAGCTATCCTTGACCCGAAATGCCCGGATTTATCCCCATTTTGAAGGGGCCTAGACCTAGGTAGTCTCAGTTGTTGACTAACTAACTTTATTCGTGTCATTCTCGATGAGTGATGCATACCAACTTCTATTGTTTCTCTCGTCTCCCGCCTCCACATACAGCCGAGGTCTCTTTTCTTATCCACTGCTGTGTGTGTAGCAACTAGTATGCAGCACGGATTTCAGCAAAAAAACTCTCTGTTTCTTGAACGACCTGACTTGTTTTTTTTTTACATTAGTCAAACGATTCATGACTAGTCACTTTATTTAATTTAAATTTTAAGAACACTTTTCCTGTTGAAATAGAATCCTGGATGAAGGAACCGTCCAAGCGCACGATAGTATGAAAGTCCAGTTGAGTTTAAACAACTCCGCGGTATATATATATTTATTTTACTGTGCTTTTTATGGGGGTGTACTTTTATATAATCTATTTGTAGTTTGAAGTAGCCTGTAGTAGGGTTCGCTTGTTTATCGTTAATTTCACATATAATCTAAATACCAGAAGAGCACTTGTTGGGAGATATTTCTATCGTAATGACTATTATTTTTTAAATAACATATTTCTATAAACTCTTCTATTATATGACAGGTTTTTATGCCTCAAAACGGTTTTGGCCAACTTCAAAGTTGGGGTCAATTGAAACTGTACAGTCGTAACATTTGATTTTACAACAGAAAACTCACTAATTTATATGCATTGATAGCTCTATTATTCTGTTTAAATTATCGATTAAAATGAGATGTTCATTAGTTATTGTCAATTAATTAGAAATAAAAGTCTAGTATTTTGAGATGCAACCGTATCGCTCACATTACTCTTACGCGAATAAATACACTGTTTTTAACTTTTTGTGAATGAAGAGATATTATAAACGTTGGCATTGTTACTTATTGGTATAAGTATACCTACTATAATAGTGGTGCAAGAAAAACATTTCTGTCCAACATCCAGTGCAATTGTCTTGATTCTTCATAACTAACTGAGTCCACAGTTTTTATTGCCCTAGTAAAAGTATTGCTTCTTATATTATATACTATGCCATTTTTAAATGAGACAATATATCAGGTATTTCTGGCTCGATGAACTATAATCCCAGGTTGATAATGATCATTAGCTACTCAGTAGACAATGCTTCAAGAAGCTCTCTCTCTCTATTTCGTCTTCCTTGGCAATATTAGTTATTTTTAAATTTCCACCTACTAGTGGAACTTGAAACCAACGAACAACACCTGAGATGAAATACCTTTCGCGTAGCACTTATTAAGTACAGTTTGTCAATACGTAACTATTCCCTGCACTTTTAGCTCTGGGCCCTTTTTCGCTGAATTTTGAATTCCTGTTTCATGCGTTAACTAACACTGTTGAGAGTAGTTTTGAGCTCAGTCCGAAGTTAGTTAGTTGTAATAGTCATTACTTTTAAATGACTACTTATCACTGAGTCTTGAAGGTTGTATTTCTCCGCCCCTTTCTACCACACTGGGGGGGGGAGCTGTGTCGTTGATAATAACCTCTCGTCAAGGGACGATTACAGAGCCTTTTGTCGAGAGAGGGGGTGGGCATGTTTCATATCTTCTGCTGTTTTGAAGTACTTATTGTGCGACCCTAAGCTTTCTCCACCGTCGCCTATCGCCTCGCCGTTTTTTGATGGCCAATGGGATCAACGCTATTAAAACAAGGTTATTGATCGCCCACGACTTAACTGCTGAATCTATGTAAGCCTTGCGCTCGACAGTTGTAAGATAAATATAATATTGGCAGGCAGGCAGACTAGTTACTGCTTTTGCTTGCCTGGCTCGACCCCAAAGACATAGTAAAAGACGTCTACAACATTATTATCTATCTATTGGCGAAACCTGTACGGCGAGGGAGAAAGATGGCAGGGGAATTTCTTTTGAAACTATAATCTATTTCTCTCTCTCTCTCTCTCTGCCTCTAGTTTCTCTAATATAAACGTCTACGGGGCGCTATCTCTCTCTCTTAGTCATAAAATGAATTGACGAATCGCATTTCTGCTAAGAGTGTAGAGAGAGCTAGAATTGAGGGACTTAAAATGAACTGTTGTATAAATTGGGTCGAGGCGAAAAACAAGTTTCGACGTCATTCTATCAGGCAAAAAGCGTAGAAAACGGCCTCGAACAGTTGTTATGGATTAGATACTTACATAGAGAGAGATATCCTTCCCTCTTACTCGGCGATCTACAGTTTTAATCACTACCAACTAACCTGGCTTCCCTGTTTATTTCCGGTTGCGATTTATTATTAGCAAGGCATTTTTTTTCTTCCGTATTCTTCTTGCCTCGTGTCCAAGTTAATATAAAATCTAATTAAAGTTACCCTCCCCCTCCCCCACATGTCTGTCTGTCACCACACAATTATGTACATACACACGATGCTATATTATTCCATACTTCGGCGCTGTCGTATTTTACTCTGTATTGATCGGTCCTCCTTCTTCTCTCATCTACGTCACTGTCAAGCGGAATTCTGATTGGCTGTGGCTGCTGACCAACCAGAGCACAGGAGGCCATGACCTCGGACATTGCCAAGCGCCAGCGGACCGTGCCCTCAGCTAAGGCCTACGAGTTCAACTGGCGCCGACCCGTTCCCGAAATCCTTCAGTCTGGGGCTGTATTCGACCGATATGACGAGGTAGGTGCCGCGCCGCTTTTGGTGTTGAAATTACACTTTTACACTTTAGATATACACACACACGCGGCTTTTACAGCCGGCCTCAAGGTCTCCGTGTAGAGTTTCGGAGTCTGAAATTTTGGCAAAAAAGGGAAAATTACACTGAAATAATCGGTATTTCTGCTGTGTTTTTCTTTTTTCAATTGTATCCTTAAAATGGGAACATTGTTTGGGAATTTGAAGGAAACCTTGCTGGAAGGTTTGTGTAACAATTAATGTACCAATTGCTGGATGCAATGCCGTGAAATTGTTACTACCTATATTACTATAACTGGTTCTGTTGTAACAGTCGAAATGTCACTCTTTTTAATATTACAAAATCCTGCAGAAGTAGAAAACTGCGATATTTTATGTAGCAAAGCTTTTTATGCGATGTTATAGGAAAATAAATTTATATTTTGAATTCAATGTTTTAAGATGAACGTGTGTTGATTTTTTGTACCATTTTTGGCTAAATTTGTAGAAATTAATTTCACTGAACTGCTTTCTTTAAAATAAACTTTTTTTGTGTGTAAAACTTCTACGTACATACACTCGTAGATATATTATGTTTGATGCGGGGGATAGTAGGTCAATGAAGACATTTTAAAAATTCTTATCTTTTCTGTTTCAGTCTTTTAATTGTATTTCTAGTTTTTAAATTATCATAAAATATCTTCTTCTTATTTAGTCCCCCCCCCCCCAAAAAAAGCAATCATCTAGAGAGACTTTAAAATACCCCAGATATACAACGAAACTGTCAAATAACAAAACTCAAGTTGATTCGAGCATTCTATCGTTTTTTAGATTCTTACCATAGTAACCGAGTTGTTGCACAGAGAATATGCCTTATGTTTCCGAGTCTGACTGGACAGTTGGTAGCTTGGCCTGGGTCAGTTTTGAACTAGAATATGCACAACTCGGTGGTTTTGGCTGTAGATCGTGATACCTATGTGTGTACTACCTTCCACAACTGTTTTATTTTGTCGTCCCTGACTCGTCAATTTAATCCATCCATACACTTTAGTTAGAGAATGAAAAGGTTTTCGGTGGCTGTGGGTGAAATTACAATGGTCATTCGTACTATTATCGGCGGTATATACATAACTAGGACCTATTTTGTTGTAAAGGTTGTACCGCTAGGCTGCCGACTCTCCCCCCGCTTGTGCTTATCTCGCTCTAAGAAAGCGCTGATGCTATTACTCTGGCTGATAAATAGAGAGAGGGATCCTACCTTATAGGGCATGTGTGTCCGTCGTATGTGATCCCAATGATAGATAGATAGATACGCATGCAGTAGGAGTAAGCAGACCTCTTCCCAGAAAACTATCTATAGGCATGTGGATCATTTTTGCAAAATGAAATTTGGAAACTTCATTGAATTTGTTCTCATTATTACTAGCTCCCTATTATTTCATATCCCCTTCTAGATCCTAACTCTGTAGTTCTGATATCTGTCATGTTGATGGGACAGGCTCGATTGTTGTTTGTTATACCCTGGAGGGGAGGGGGGGGCTTGAGTCCAGTGTTGTTGTTGTTGTTGTTGTTGCAGAAAGTATGTTTGTAGGTTATTGACTCTGCCTTGATTATTTATATATGTTGTATACTTGCTAATAGTTTTTAGGAATACGTGCAATATATTTATTTGTTGTATCTTTTTCATTTTGTGCCAAGATCAGTGTCTAAGGAGAACTGGAATTTTCCGCTTTGCGACATAGTCCTTCTTTCCTTCCTTCCTTCCTGTCTTTCATTTTTGCTTTACATATATTTTAGAGTACGTTATATGTGTGTTTAAGTACTTCGACAATGTATTGTGCAATAAGGCTGCTTTGTTATTAACTCCCCTTATGACACTGCGAGCTTTGGCAACAGTGGCAACAAGGTCTCATTGGCATTCCCTACTATATCAAAACAAAGTTGTCTGTCTATAACTATTGACAGGAAGGGGATTTTACGTATCTAATTCTTAATTTGTAATAAATAAGCGCTGCAGTAAATGCGAGTAATATATATATATTTTTTATCGCCAAAAATGGCAAAAGCTGGTTAGCTACAGACAATTTTAAAAGATATAAATTCATTCAAACCACAAAAATAAATGAAATAAGAAAGT
>JAYRBW010148576.1:0-36277 GCA_036023295.1 Invenusta paracnida | reverse complement strand
ATAAGTGAGTTATTTATTAAATAAGTGAGTTATTTATTAAATAAGTGAGTTATTTATTAAATAAGTGAGTTATTTATCACATAAGTGAGATATACGTGACTGAATCCTTTGGTCCGCCATATATAATGGACACATATCATTGGCATATCAAGAATTATCAGAATCTCTATCGATAAAGGATATATAAATGTTTTGAAAGTCAATATTTCAGGTATGATAAAATTGAGGAAATTTGACCTCCGAATAATGTCGGCCAACTTCTAAAAATAGACATCATAATTGGCACAAAGATAAAATCAATAGATAAACTAAACTTCCATTGTCTTATAAACAGTTTAACGGCTGATTGTTTTCGTTAACAATTTAGTCAACTGACCGACATAAATCACTGATAAATATTCCTTGTTTTGCCTTATATATGAGTATATATGTATACGTAATGATTTATATCTTATATATATAATTGCATAAACCCATCTTGTGCATAACATTAAATTTAAAAAACTCAAAAATCAAAATTTTTGAATAAAAATATTTAGAATTCTTTTTGTTTTTTTTTCTTCTCAAAATAGGTTAGTGCATTATTATAGTTTGAAGAGCTGTATATTTTTGTATTTTAATAACAAGTACTTGTATTTCAACGCGCATCTTTGTAACTATATATCAATGTACATATACATATATATATATAGTTGGACATTACTCAGTGGTGGCAGTCGAATGCACATATACATACACACGCTACATAAATATTATAATATATATAGATAGATTCCGTGAAATTGACTTACTTCCAAAGTCGACGTCGGCTACATCCGCTCTAATCAATGTGGGACTCGCGGGAGACGTCAACTGAGTCGCGTAGCTGACATTCTGACACTGAAAGAACAAGAAGAGAGGAGAGTGAGAGAGAGAGAAGAAGAAAAAATGTGAAGATGTCAAGAAAAACATACAAATACACATACTGTACTTACATATATATTGACTAACCTTTCAATGACGATGTTTTAAGGGGAAGGAAGGAAACGTTATAGGACTAGAAGGAGGAGAATAATATGGCGGCAAAATAGAACCAGGAATGATTTCAGAAAAGAGGCAAGACAAGGAAAGGAAAGAAAACACCGACTGTAATCAGACTAATGGTGTTCGTACTGTAAAATCTTGTTAGGAAGTATAAGAACGAGGACAAAGAATAAATAGCTACCCGTGCGCCAAGTAAGCCAATGACTCAAAAGAAATGGAACCCATACGGGATTCAATACTTTCATTTTCGTCAGAGATTTGGGCCATTTGATTCTTGGTACCTATATTTGTCTCTCTCTAGTAGTAGTCTCTTTAATTTCATCCCACCGAGCATTCGAAAACCGACCCACGAAAAGATAACTCAACTGATTTTTTAGAGACTAGAATACTTTCCATGGGTGCACCAACTGCACCTCTCTCTATATTTCAACCTCTTCTTTTCCCATTTCAATATTGTACAGTAGTACATAATGTAAACACCTATATACTACAACGTCAGTATCTATTGGTGTAACCCATTTGAATATCTAGATAACTATAATACGTACAATTTAGAAAAAAGGTATACAAGGACAAGAGTATATTCTAGTTTCAAATTGACGGTATGCGTGTGGCTATATTCAAAATCACAAGTTATCAGGATAATACACATTGACTTTGACTTTCAGTAAGCGTCTCCAACTATCTAACCGCATTCTTGAGATTTCGGAAGAGACCACTTGAATTTCGGGGCTAGCTCGAAAGAGTAGTTGGTATATAATATGGTTACTCGAAATATACTTACAGCCTCCCGTTTTTTAAG
Organism: Invenusta paracnida; assembly: GCA_036023295.1. Lineage (NCBI taxonomy): Eukaryota > Metazoa > Platyhelminthes > Proseriata > Coelogynoporidae > Invenusta > Invenusta paracnida. The sequence goes on along the minus strand of JAYRBW010148576.1, from coordinate 34,452 downwards.
ATTAATTTGCCTATCAAAAACTAGTTGTGGGTTAAACAATCGAGTATCTTCTTTCGATAGTTTGGCCAATATCATCCTTACGAGTACGCATCTTTCCTTTGTTCTCACATTTCAAAAGCAGGCAAGGAGATATTGAAATGCCTTATTTTTATTTTATACTATATGTACGGTATAGAGTGACATCGGTAGAACGGATATATTTGACGTGGACGCCGGTGGCATAGAGGAAAATGAAAGAGGCCATAGCGTTATTGAGATGAAGATCATAATGCTGTTGAGGTTCAACTAAAAAATTGGCTATTGCAACTTAAGCTGGTATATTATTGTATACTATTCGTATATTACATGCAGAAGATACACGCTGAATACGTAATAAATGTGTAATATGTATGTAATGGGACTGCGTGTATATAAATTAAATATAAAGAATGATTACTAGAAAGTATTACTTATTTTCCCATTACAGCAGCAGAGACTCCTCCGAAAGTTATACATAGAATTGTATTGTGGATAAAAGTTTGACTGTCAAAGGAGTTAGAGCTAGATATAGTAGAAAATGGAGTTAAAATAATATACATAGTTACCTTTCGATATGTATCCGAAGACCGAGAACTCTCTTCGCCAGGCTTATTTCGCCGATTTCCTGTGGTTTTCCTCCCTGAGAAAGAAAGAAAGGGGATAAATATGTATTCTTACTGGATAGTAACATCGAAAAATACAAGGCATCTGACATTCTCTTCCGTTTATTTAAAAAATTATTTTTGAAATAATTTTCATTTCTAGTCTTTTGATTAAATATTTTATTAATGTGTATGTATTATATAGTAGTGATATCGTATCGGAAAATATACTAAATTAACAAAGAAAATCTTATATAAAAATTGCTTGTTTTATGTATATACTTTCAAAATTGTATAATATAATTTGACTATTAAAATTATTTTCGTTAGTTACGATTTATTATAATACATGTTTGACATTGTAGTCCTCCAAAAATAACAAGATGTACCTATTTAAGATATGTATATATCAATTTTAATGAGAATCCAAAAACACTCAATGACTGGTATACGCATTGTAATTAGTCTTATTGTGGCTTATTGAGAAAACATGTCGACTTGTTGCATAGTAGATTTGATTTAAGAGTCTATTTATTTATTAAGAATGTATTCGCAGATGCCTTATGTAAAATGCAAAAACAATTTTTAGTTATTATATAAATGATGTAAATGATATAAATAAACAAAAAATAAAGTGATAATATATAACATGTATAATTATATACACAGAAGCAGTATTCTAATTTTACACATACCTACGTGTATACGCATGCAAACATCAATATATAATTTGAAGTATAATCATACATTTATTGTTAATTAACTTATTATGCTGGCTAGATGCAATCTACATCATATACCACATATAATATTTACGTGATATTATATTAAACTGAAATATCTTATATCGTAAGATATAGTAAATTATGGTAACTAACATTTTTGAAATGTAATTATTGTTATTCGTTAAAACATTTTTTTCTCTTATTACAAGAGTAATCTTTATTTCTTTAAGTTACAAAATACATTGTGTTAAGTTGCTGTCTTTATATTTTGATTTGATTTCAATTCGTGTTCATATTATATACTTTTTATATTAAAATTATAGAAGTGGCTGGATAAGATAATCTCATAAAAGTTGTTTAATATGTTTTTGCATATTTAATTTCATACATTTTAATAATAGATGAATTAATTCAACGGATTCATAATAAGTCTAAAATGTATAGAAGATATTTGCATGTATGCTATATAAAACATTTCCTTATTTTGTATCTATATAATATTAAAAATTATTCACGCTGTCGACTTTTCTTACACCTTTCTATGTAAATATGAAGCAATATAGTGACACATATTTATAATTTATCGCAAAACGGCACTCGGGATTTATTTAAACACACGCCCTGAATATTAAACTTATTAAATCATGTGACAAATTTGTAAATTTGAAATCAGCGCTTTTATCCTCACAAGTGAATACAATAAAATAGTCGGAAACAGTAAATTTATTCATTCGTTTTAGTGCACGCTCTAGCACTCTTAATCATAGATACAAAAATAAGAGAAACTTCCACTATAGTAATCTCATTCATAAAAATAATCTTTTCCTTAATTGACTGTATATAGTATATGTATGAATCGAATGTTCGTGATACAGCACAAGTTCAAATATGTATTCTTAAGTGACATTTATCAATGAATAAAAAATGGATTCATTTTATCATGAAAGAAAGGTATGTATCATATACGGGAGAACTCTTATGTTGTAGATATTTTTATATATCCACTCTATACCTATAAACCTCCCAATTAGTGGATTTTATTTCAGAAAAGGGACATACCTACTTTAAATATAAATGAAATTATTTGGACATAATTTCTAAAAATACATATCTAAATACATGATAAAACAATTGACTTATTAGCTTTGTGACAATTCTAAATCTTGTAAGAGATATATAGCTGTATATATACCTATTAAACCTCAAATAGTTTTTAGCTTATTTTTCAATAACGGGGGGTTATTATCAATATATTATAGGGGGGGGGGTTATTATCTTATTATCTTATCCTTATGTTAATAAGAATTCTAGGAAAAGCAATTTATCTATAAACTAATTTTCGGGTAAATGATGGCAATTATTAATTTAATCTTCTGTTTTAAGAGACATTTCGTTAACTTTCTCAGTATACATTTGTGTATTACATAATAGGCATCCAACATTGGCAATATTTAGAAAATGTATTTGAATGTTGGAATGTTGAATTCATAAGAATATACGTGACTACAAATATATACAATAAAAATATGTAACTAATAAACAAATTGTCAGATGCCTAAAATATTCGTTAGTTCAACAAAATAAATAATAGTTTTGATAATTACTTAATTTCATACGGATCAGTTTGTTGAAGAGAAATATAATTATATCAATATGTGTGTATATAATTGTAACCTTATTAAAACCTATATATGAACCAAACTTTATGATTTATATTTGTCACATTTTTGTATCATAAAATACAAAAACTTTCGTAAATTGTATTTGTTTGTATATACTGTATAAGAACCAACATTGATATATTATATTGGTTTGCGCTATTATTTGCAATTAACTAAATATTAACTAATATATTAATTTCTGAGTTCTATGTAGATTCATATGAACTTGACACGCAATGTTGACATTTTTTAATCTATGAATAATACAACTTCACTTTACCAACGCAATATCAAATGAACTAATATGCATATAATATTTTATACATTAATTATACAGATAATCTGTGGATTTTATGAATTTTAATGAAAAATATATAAAATGTCTGGCAGTCAGTCGTTAATTAATCATTTTCAAATGATGCTACAAGTTATTACTTTCAATCATATTATGGTGTTTGGTGATGCTTACTCTTTTTAATAAACATTATGAAGTTGTTTTAATAGCAGAAATCTTGCAAGTTAACTGAAAAATATTCACATCGATAATTAAAATGTATGAGGATTAACATAATATGATTTAAAAACAGTAGCTCTAGATACTAATGTTTATATAATATAAAAATGTATTATTGAAATTTTTATAATTTTTTTTGAAGGTTTGGGGATTCTGAAAAATGTAGAGAATAGGAATGTTAAAAATATATAAACATAATTTTGTAATCCATAATAAAATTGATATTGGTATATTTCATTCCAGGCCACCTTTTCGTTGTCTCCCGAAGGCAGATTATAACTAACACGAAGAAAAAGCTTAATGACACGAAAAAGTGCTCCGCGGGAGAGCTCAACCTTTCACAAATCAATATTTCGAATTGCTTCAGAATCGATGCTTGACATTGTCTTTAATAAGTAAATGAAATAGGCTATTGATTCCGCGCGTGAAGAAGAAATAATCAAGAAAATAAGAAGATGACGAGTGTTGAAGATGTGGAAAGGTGGGCAAAGGGGGGAGGGGGGGGGGGGTGGTGAAAGGGGTAGGAGGTGGGGCATTGTTAAGAAAAGGAGGGGTGCGAACTGCGCTGGCACAAAGAAGAAAAGAAGGAAATTAGTTAGCAACAGAAGCTACTGGCGATGAGATGATACCCTCTTCAATTTCTGGAAAGGCAATTCGCTTGAGTAATTAAAATATTGCATGCTTTAATGGGTGAATAGTATATTGCGGGCATAGGATCCTGCGGTATAAAGTCTAGTAGTAGTAGTAACAAATAGATATGGCTTGTTGAAGACACGGAGACTCCTCAATCCATAGAGTCACAATATTCGTGATGTATACCTCTTTTAATGTCGCACTCGCGTCGAGTGACTGTGGAGTCTGGTATTATGGGGTGAGGTAGGAAAGCGAAAAAAAAAACTAACCCAAGATAATCTTTATTACATTTGGTAATTTTCCAAATAATTAATCGAAGTCATAATTTCATATAAGGAAGACTTATCTTTCCCTAATGAATTTTGAGATAATTTTTCGAAGTGTATTAAAAGATATATCTGTAATATTGAAATAAAATCGCTTTAATTAAAAGATGGAAAATATTTTTAATTCAACATGGCAAGATATTTATATAAATAGGGATTTCATTTATTTTAATGGTTAAGATATAAATGAAAACGCTTCCTTTCATAAAATATTAAATCAAATTAGGTACATTTGAAATATAAAATATCAGACAGATTATTTGATTTTATAATTTTTAATTCGTTAAAGTATATGTGTTACAGTATATGATATTTTTCATTTAATTATCAAATAAAAATTATATAACCTTTCTTTAAAATATTTTTTATTTAAAGTAATATGGTTTTGCTTAAGCAGCATTTTTATAATAGAACTACAAATAATTTGCAGCTGATGGCATTGACTTTTTCATTTTTTATATAGTATTTCATTTTAAGCTGAAACTTTTCTATACAATTATATTCTTATTCCATTTTAAGAAATAATTAGTTCGGTTTTAGACCCAGAGTTTTTACATAATTGTAAAAGAAATTGAACTATTGGAAACATATATGTAGCTCTATTTATTTAATCATTAGTATTAATATATTATTCAAATATTACTTATCAATTTATGCGCTTAGTTCGTTATACGTTGTGCATATGGCTGATATATATATATATGAGTATATATTGAGTTTAAATTAATATATGAGATTTACATAATATATATATAATCTCATCTATTATATTATGGCAGTAAATTTTGTTTATTAATCGAGTAAATTATATTCCAAATATTTAAACACAAACCTATATTATGGTATGGTATATGGTCTTTCTAAAATATTATTGAGTATTCTTTTCGGAATATAATAAATATTCGAAATATATGTACTTTGTCTAAATAAGCTTACCGTAGAGATACCCCCTGGTGCTCCAGGAGAATATATGACGATATCGAATCAGGGCAACAAGAATCACCGTACTGAGCAACAGGAGAATAAAGATGACAATGAGGATGATGATGATCGTCCGATCAGACACATTCCCAGTCCTATAGAGGGAGTGTTCTCCAGCGTCATTGGACGGGTTCCTTTGACTCCGAACCACTCGGACACTGATAGAAGTATTGAGACTCCTCGGCTTACCAAGATCATAGGCCTTTATTCGTAGAGTGAAGGTATTCGGTGCCGTATCCACCAACGCTTCACGTAGATAACAAATACCCATAGTTGAGTCCATCTCGAAGATTCCCTTTCCACCAAAATCCAGACTGTAGTTCACTGTTGAATTTGCTCCAGCGTCCGGATCAGTGGCTCGTGCTGTGAATATTGTGATCCCCGCCATTGACATCTTTGAATCAATTATGAACTCCTGATTATTGAGGGGAGTCTCAAATACTGGGGCGTTATCATTGCTGTCTAAAACCGTAACTGCCACTGATGTTGTGCCCGTATTCCTCTCCTCCGAGCGCTGGTAAGGGTTATCAATGGCGAGAACGCGGAACTCATAGTGACTCCTCATCTCACGGTCTAACTGCTTCTTCACGCGTATACTTCCACTGTGCGTGTCGATTTTGAAGAAGTCGGCATCCGCACTGCGCTCCAACTTGTAGATAATCTTTCCATGGTCGTTCCCGTCGTCTAAGTCCTTGGCTGAAACCCGGCCTACAAGAGCATGTTGTTGATTTTCTTCAACCTCCATGTAGTAAGTTGGCTCAGAGAAGTGGGGCGGTGAGTCATTCTTGTCTGTGATAACAACGCGAACACTGGCCGACGAGGATTTCACTTCCTTCCCAGAGTCAGTGGCCTGGACGATCAAATCAATGTGCTTGTCTTCCTCTCGATCAAAGGGATGCACGACGTAGAGCGTCCCCGTCTCGGGGTCAATTTTGATTCGTGGATTATCTTTAGTGAGAGAGTAGGTCAGTTTGGCGTTCTCGTTCAGGTCGGCGTCCTCCGCTTCCACTCGACCAAGGACAAATCTCTGCTGACTTCCCAATTTGGGCTCCCCTTCGGGAAGACTGAAGTCAAAGTGGCTCTTAACAAACCGTGGCGCCTGGTCATTTTCATCCAACACCTTTATGACAACCATGGCCGAGCCGGTGAGCTGGATGGACCCGCCAGCTCCACCACCACCGCTCCCGCCACGATGGGCATTGTCCACGCAGATGACATTGAACTGGAGCTCGCGAGTGGCCTCTCTGTCAATCGGCTTGTAGGCCTTAAGTCGGTAAATTCGACTCGTCTGCAGCTGGGAGAAACTCTTGTGCATTGAGGAGATATCGATGAGGTGGAAGCGATCGTCGTCTGTATGACAGTCGACTTCACCTCCCATTCCTGTGTCTCGGTCGGTCACGGTCACCTGATCAGAGAGAAATGTGGATTGGGATTAATTATAATTATCACTTAAGGAAAATTAAACATTTATATTAAATTATATTGTAAAATTATTATATTCTATTGAAGATTTACTAATTGTGTAAACTAAAGTTAATACATATTGTTTAACCCCTGGAGCCCTCTTGTCTACATGTGTAGATAACCCCTGAATATAGTCAATATTTTTAATAAAAAAAAACATATGGCGTTGTTAATTTAAATCCATAATTAAATTGCCGTTCTGTAACTGTTTAAAAAGCGATATCATTATCATGCATGTCTGTTGCGTGTTAGCATTACTTATAATACTTAATTGGCCCGGCTGTCTACATACGCAGACAAATCTTTGGCGATGAGAAACAAATATTATGACGTGCTTCAGCCAAGCTTAGTGTATATTTTGTGTACAACTATAAGTCTATAAATCGATGTGGGTACAGGCAGTTATTTAACTGTGCTCTTATATGAGAGCATAGCAAACTACACATACGCATTTCACAGTAGGCAATTTCACAATAGAAGGCGTACAACCGAATGTTGTCCCTTGCGTTTTTACTCTCTTACTGATCATAACTATTTTTTGTTCAGGCTGTGCACTGTTTTGATTAGTGATCATTATTTCTGACAGCATGGAGAAATTGAGGTACAAAATTCGTCAATGAGCAGTGTAGCCACTGGTCTACTTCTTCAATATGATTACTATTGTAAAGAATAATGCATACATCATCACGAAGTGCAATGGCTACACAAAATCGCGATATCGGTTATTGAAAACAATAGCTGAGCATCTAGCGCAGGAAAACACACAATATCGTTATAACCAGAAAAATCTATTCTCAGTCAAAATATGCATTTCGTGCCTGCGGTTTCGGGGTCAAAATGAATCGCCCTGCTGCAGCTGTGCCCGAGAGACTGTCAAAGTGTCAGATTGTGCAATGCTGCAAATCAAACCGACTTTTATGCTCAACATGCCACCAACATGTTTGCAAGGATCACAAAATCCAGGTGTTGAATTGCGTTGAGTGTGACAATAACTCGTTTTTTTTCATTGTTTTGTGTGTATCAAACTATCAGTTTACTACTGTTTTTGTATTTCGCATTACGATGATTTTTAGCAAACTAACCAAACTCTTGTTACTCTTGTCATGTGCATTTATATTTTACAATTTTAAATTTTGTAATTTTGTCGTATTCATATTCAAAAAACCATTATTCTACATGCGTGTAAATAATATGCTATTTTCATCACATATGTAATGCATTTATTGAACTATGCTGCTAAACATGATTCAATTGATTTTTTTTCCTTTACAGCATCAGATTTAACAGAAATAGATATAACCTAAGAAATTGTCTACATATGTAGACAGGTGGGCCAATAAAGATGTAAATTTAGCCGGACTCTTGTTCTTGAGGGTTAACAGGTAATTTAAAAATTTAAAATGTACTGAAGTTCTACTGAAATTGTTGAGTTGTTTTACATGTTCGAAAATTTTCTGGAATGATCTATATTTATAATTATTTTGTATTATAAATATTGGATTACTCAAAAATATACAGTTGATTTATATAATTAGATTATCTTTATTTGTACCTATTAAATGATTTATGCAAGTGTAAAATACTTAATGACAAAAAATAAGATTGTTTATGCCATTTATTAATTATTAATTATGATTATTATTATATATTATTATTTTATTAATATCCATTTTATGACAATTATAATTTATTAACAGCAAACTGCAAGATAACTTACCTACTATTTACAATGATTTGTTTAAGAGAAGCTACCATTTAAAATGTTTACAAAGCACTGGATGTTGAATGAGCGCAAAATAAAAATATTAGCTAATCAAATTCTAATAAAATTCGAGACTTCAAAATAAAAATACGACGAATGCCTACAAATATCGAAACCACAAATAAACTTTAAATTTAAGCGTAAAGAATAGAGTATAGATTAATATAATACAATTCTTTATATTTCGGCTGGGAATCCCTGCTTCCAAGACATTTCCTGAAATTCACTGGAAATTCGCAGAATTTAAATTGAAAATTAACTGTCAAAAATCATTTTAGGAATCCTGGTATCTTTTATTCTTTGACTTTTATTTCGTCACGGATGACCAAGAAGCATCAGGAAATAGTGTCTAGCACTACTCTAAAGAGTTTTTTTCTCTTACTTGTGCGACCATCTTTGACCCCTTCTCATTCTCCCTGAGATAGCCCCAGGCCTGGTCGCTCCCTCGGATGTAGTGGATGAAGACACGTGGTCGGTCATCATTCACATCGCGAATGCGCACAGTGACCCGCGTGGAGGACTTGAGGGGCGGATGACCACCGTCGGATGCCTCGATCGAGAAGTCCAGCTTACTAATCTGAGTTCCGTCTACATCGAGCTGCTCGCGGATGACCAGATGACCGGTCTTGTTGATAGTCCGCACCTCGAAGAACCTAACAAATAGAGTCGGGTTGTATATGATAAGAAATAAATTCAAGCAAAGAATATATAAAAAAAGTTAAAGTTAATTTTTATTTATAGTTTAAGTATTAATAGTATTTAAAATCTAATTTAATTAATTTCTTAATGCAGAATATTGCAAAAAATACGCGAAAAAAGGTATTCAGTAATCAGAGAAACAACAAGAACCCACCTGTTGGCAAAGCGCTCATTGTCATTGATCGGAGAGCGCATATAATACCTCAAACGACCATTGTTTCCCTCATCCGGATCCGTCGCCTCCACAACCATCACCACTCGGCCCACCGGTGTATTTTCAGCAACATCAGCCTGGTAGACCGGACGCTTGAATTGTGGCCGATTGTCGTTTACATCTCGCACAATTACATGTAACGTCATCGTCCCAGTCAGCTGCGGCGTCCCATTATCGATTGCAAGAACTCGGAGAGTATAGTTAGATTTCTGTTCTCGGTTTAAAGCCTCAGTGAGCGTGAGACGGGCACCATGTTTGTCACGCTGGAGTTTGAAGGGAAAGCTGTCGCCCTCGAGTTTGTACATCTTCACTGAATTTTCGTCTAAATCGGGGTCCTGCGCCTGGATCAGGTCCAAGTTTGTTTCGCCTGGTTGACTATTCTCGATTACGTAGATGGTGGTCTCGTTCTGGGCGAATGTGGGAGCGTTGTCGTTGATGTCGTCCAGGTAGATTGTGAAAGTGGCGTGAGAGGGCTCTTCCATGGAGCCGTAGAGGATTGAAAGTTGTATCTCGCAGTCGAGTTTCTGTTTGCAGAGGGAGTCTCGATCGGGAGGCTCTTTCACAACTAGACGGCCGGTCTGTTTGTCCACGGCAAAGTAGCGAACACCTATCCGTGAATGAATTATATTATTCGATATTGTTTATTAGTATGATAGTTACCAAATTTTAGTCGCTCATATTATAGTTGTCAAATGCTTTCTGAATTTTTATGGTATAAAATGGATACCACGAGATATGTTGGATCAAAGTGACAATATCCTACAGTATGATTATTCGTGTATATCAATTAAAAATATTCAAATATTATTTATATTTAAAAATTTATCAATGGTATTCAAATCATTATTTAAAATATACAGCATGCTATGCTAACATTCAAGTGGTTGATTAATTATTAAATGCATAAATTATCTAAATTCTAATATAAAATATTTATCCAAAAAAGTATGTAAAAAATTTAGCAAACATAAATACTTACATAGCAAAATACATTGCAAAATTGTATGATTGAAATTTTATTATTGAATATCAATAAGTGATAAAAACTAAACACATCACAGAGTCTTAAATAGTGATTGTGTTTTCCAATTTTATTTTGTCCAATGATAATATCGTATAAAAAGTATAAAGTGATTTTTAAGTAATCCGCATGGAACAAGGAAAAATAATAATATATTCAAATATGAATGTGGCACGTTCACTCATGAATAAAATACTACAAACAAACAAACAAACAAACAATAAATTATTTTACTTTCAAATATGTCCACATTTTAAGAGTAGTTAACATAGAATATGACCTACGAACTAAGTTATTGGAAAAAAGAAAAGAAAATAATAACTACTACATATTTATGTATCGATTGTAACCACTGTGCTCATTAACATGTAAGTATAGTTTGCTACGTGTTACATGACATTTGTATATATAATGCTTACCCGGTAAACCCTGATTCCCAATTGCCAAATATGTGTCCTTTGTGAGCTTGAAATCAAAAGACTTTGTGAGGTCCACAATTGTGGTGCCCTTGGGCAGCTGTTCTCTGATTCGTTGACTGAGAGGAGAGGCCAAACTTGTCTGGGGCATGTACAACAACAAAAGAAGAAGAGGTGCCAGCTTGCCGAATAGAAGGAATTCCGCTGAAGTGTTAGATATAACATAGAAATAAAATGAAGTAGGAACGACAGCTGAATGGTGACTCATTCATATCTAACACACTAGCGCAGCAGAATCACCTAGTTGGCTGATTATATGATATACATAATTCATTATATATTTGATATCGTTTTAAAGATGAAAAAGTAGAAATGTTCAACCTGTAAATAAAAAGGTAGCTATTACCACGTTAAATAATTATTTTAATCTGTTATAGATATATTACTGTATCTTTAATCAAAGGCAATTATATATTTATTCAAGCACAAGTTATACACATATAAGCATTCATATAAATATACAAAAGATCTAAGCATAGAGTAATTATACATTAGAGTCTAATCACAAGTAGAGTATAATCATTACTCTATAGGCCTAAGTACTATGAAGTGGTCAATTTATTTAAAGCAGTATAAATTAAAAATTGAAATATGATTAATCTACGATAAATTTAAAAATGTCTCACTAGGCTGTTGCTGTCATGTTTTGTGAATTTCTTATTTATAGGAAATAACATTATCAGAATAAATATCTGATATCTGTTGTTATAGTGACGTGAAATCCAAACTTGAATGTTATTTTATATAAATTATACTTTTAAATAACTCACTATAAGAAATCAAAGAAATCTGCTTTATTTCCTTGCTACAAACAGGGAGTTCAAAACATAAAAATTTATCGATTACAAAATTGTACAACAACATTTATGTAATATTCTTTTATTTTTTACAACGCACGGTTAGACAACGAAATTTACGGAAGTAAATTAGAACATTATTAAATTAAACTTGTTGGTGAAAAAAGTATTATTATTTTTTAGAAGTTGAATGTATATTATAAAATGTTAAATCGTAATTATATTCGTGTAAATACATTAGATTTTCCTTTATAATTTCTAAAAGAAAAACGTTTAACTTAAGTTTAAACTTTGAATATAGATCAAATAAAATACATTAAAAACAAACGTAATAAAGTAATCTATATTAATAGAACGTTTTAGGAAAGGGGGGTAATTATATAGCTAAGTAAAGTACCTAAAATTAAAAAATATCTAAGCTTAGTAAATTACACTTTATAAAATATAAACATACTATATATCAATGCGTTTTGTTGTTGTGTAATAAACCTAATTTAGAATTTTATTTAAATTCATTTTGACATCTTATAAATAAAACTTAAAATATATGTTTTAATTTTATAAGACATAAAGAATTAAATAAATGAAACTAATTTTTCTACATATTATAAATAAGAAAAAATTAAATTAAATTAAATTGGTAATTCAAAAACATCTAATTAAATGATAAAGTTGAATGACATAATAATTAATTTTTAAACAAAAATAAAATGGATACATTCTGTGACTTTGTGTTAATTGCATGTTATATTAAAATCCAAAATAAAATAAATTTCCAAAACATTTTTTGAAACAAAGAACTGTAAATTTGAAAAGTATTCATAAAATAAATATGATGTCATTTGTTATGAATTATATATTTTATTTTATGATAATATTTATATATAAATATGTATTAAATATTGGATATTTTAATGCCTTTATAAATTATTTAAAGTTTTAATTATACATATTATTGCAAAAATAGTGTCATTAATAAACTAAATCATTGTTTATATTTTAATTACATAAAAAATGTGCATTCAAAAATATGTAATAAAAAAATTGAAACTGTTCAAAATAGCTAATAAAATATCCCAAATGAAATATATTAAATCGCATTAAAAAATGAAACTGTTAAATAACAATATTTTTTAACAATTGTATTTAAAAATTGTAGTTATTACGTATTTAAATGTAGTGAAAGCGAAATGATTACATAACATATAAATGCAATAAGTAAAACATATGTGCAATTGATAAAATTACATAAATGTATTTGTTTATTGTGGAAAATCTAAAACTTTCGAATTAAAAGTAACGCATATGTATACATTCTAAGGAACAATACAAAATACATTGTATTCAACATTTGGACACATATCTGTGAAAACAATATTGGTAAAAAATAATTGTGATTTTTACATAAATAAATAGTGAACAATTGCAAATTCCTAGAAAATTTCATCCAAAATCATACTTTAGTCCAGTGATATATTCAACAAAAACTGATTTTTTTAATTGTATCCTGATACTACGAATATTAGTTAGCTTTAGAGGGCTTCAACTATTAACATGAATACCTATGTATACATCCAGGTATCTAAAATTGTTGCTTCCAAAAACCAATTAACTTTCACTCCAAACCTACATTCTTTCTTCAATCGGGTACTCATATGTAGTGTTGTCTTTTTATTTTGCAGAGATTCAAAGAAGGCTCAACTATAAATCCTCATATATTCATTCTTTTAGTGGAAATGACTTCGAGATTTTTCATTTTCAACTATATTTTGCACTAACATATATATCTCCTTTCATATTTTAACTTATGTAAAGGATGTTCTTATTTTTTACGCAAATCCAAGCTACATAATCAATGACATTGCCAATTCCGTCAAATCCTACTAATATATAAGAAAAAGGATGCTACATTGTAGAGCAACTCCAAGCTATTGTATTCGCCTATACTTAACATTAAAGTCTCCACGCTCAGCTAAAAAGACTCATTACCTATTAACTATATATGCGTACTTTTTTATAGAGAAGATTATACTCGTACTTACATTTACGTTTTAATATAACACCTCATTCTAAGTCATGATTGAAAACAGGAGTTCCTTTGTGACTTTGAAATAATACTTAGTTTCTGATATACAATTTTTTTGCATATTTTCATTATTCTGAAACTCGGTTATCTTAAATATTATAATAAGTACATATACAGACTCAGAAAATAAGAAATTTATAAACAATGTCAAATATTTGATTTTTAAAACATAGATTGCTCTAAAATTAAGAGAAAGGTTTATATTTAAAAAATAAATAGCAAAATGCGGAGTATTGAAATATAACTTATTAAACAAATTTCATAGTAAACAATAAAACTTGTGTATAAAATAATATACTTTCAAAGTAGGGTTTTTAATGTTTTACTTTTCTAAATAATCATATATGTATAATTGTATACATAGTATATAAAAACTTAATTATCTCTAATACAGGATAAATATTGCCAGAATATATACATAAATCTCAATTAATAAAGTTTAAACTAATCAAAAGATAATTTGCTTAATGCTATAACTTGTTATAGCCAGGGGGTTCGTACCGGGGTTCGAACTTGCTACCTTCGGATTTTTTGGCAGGAGACCTACCCACTTGTCTACCACATTCTCATTTTGGCTGCAGCATTCAGCTAATTATGGATTGATAAGTTTAAGCCTATATGGTGACTAATAAATTAATATATTTATATGTATCTTGTCAAAGCATGTATGCAATTTACCCTGTATTATAATTATCAGGGGATTAAGCCACTTATAGCTATATATTATAAAACTGTTGATAAACTCAATATAATTTCATTATATTACAATATTATAAACTTGAAATGTTAGAAACTTTTGGAATTCTAAAATGTCTTATAATTTCCATACATAGATAGCACTTGGTTTTAATTATTATGTAGTTTAATTTGCAATGTGGCTCATTTTCTCCATAGTTTTTAAATTTATTTTTGAACGCATGAATTTTAGAATTTGTACAAAAAAGCAGAAATATATTATAAAAATATATATAGATAAAATCTACATAATAATAAGTAAGTTGCGTATATCACCTATTCCGATAGGATTCTTACCTAGATAGGTGATACCTATACCAGCATAATTATTATAATTAATTACTATTGGTATGGCCAAGCTGAAACATACAAAATCTGTATTAGTACTATTCTCCAAATATAAATAATTGCTCTTGCTTATGGTTTTATTGTTCTATTTATAGCCAACGATGCGAAAGTAGATTAAAGAGTCTATAATAAACGTTTAGGCCATATCCGCTATACAAGCCACTTAAGACACGGAACCTGAATTTCTAAATACCACAAGAATATGAATTTATTGAGGGAACGGTATACATAATTGTAATTATGGAATAATAAAACTTGAGTGTACGGAAATTCTTGGCATCTTCTTCAACCTTATAGATCGAATATAGAGTTTCTCATTAGAATATCAAATTACTTTACCATAATTCTCATTTTGAAGAAGTGTTTCTATGGGAGCGAATTTTCCTAAAACAGGTGTTCAGTGTATAGTTGATATCACTCTTCAATTTTTTTTTCAATATATTAATATTGCAATATAGATATCATTAAGCCGATACAGAGAAAGAATATAAAAGATAAAAGCTGAAAGCCCTATATAATTGTTCAGTATATTCCTATTGTGGGGTGTATTTATTAAAATGCGGATAACACCTTCAAAGGGACAGATAGGTATTATAAAATATAAAATATACACAATTATTTTTATTAAATCAAATGATATGGTAAGCCTGTAAACCTTTTTGTATTCGTTAATATATGTCACATAATTTAATTTATATTCTGTTAGTGAAAAAGTTGGAAATCTATATTACAAAATGTACAAATAAAGTAATATAGCTATAATATGGTTCATTAAAAGAAACCAAATGCTTAACAATTTTTTCATAGATTATTTTTTTTAATCTATCGAATATATATTATGTATATGAACTGAAATATAGAAATCTACAAGCATCTAAAATTAAAATGATTTAATTTGGTTACATTCGTTTATATATACATTAATGTCAATAATCATATATGTTATGAAGACAAATAAAAATTACTCATTGTATGATTTATACATAATAAATATACAATTTAATAAACATTATAATAGCTAAAATTTTAATTTACGAAATATTTACAATCTATTATTTATATAAAAGATAATTATGTACAATAAAAGCAGGAATTATATAGCTATTATAGTAATTTATATAATATATGTATTTATATTATTATAAAATAATAACTTTCATCCATCTTTTAATTCAATGTAAATTAATAATACCATTATGTACAATATAGATAAAGTATATATATGAATATGAATATGAATATACATATTAAATATGAAACATTTCAAAATATATTTTTTTAAATTGTTAATATATTATTAATATTATTATATCATTAATTATTAATATATACAAAGTCTCTATTATTCTTTGTTTTTGTATAAGTACCAGATAGAGAAAAAAAACTTAGTGATAGATAAATTCAAATAAAAATCTATGGGCATTTATAGATTAAATAAAAATATTTCACTATAAAGGATTTTAGAATATTCATCATTTCGGCCTGATTCGAAAGTTAATTTGTCAACAGAATTTCAATTATATGTATAATATATCCATAAAAAGGTATGTATGTATATATTGAGGGGAATCTTTAAATTATTTATAGCTCTCAATACTATTGCCGGCAATTTCACGGTGAGAAATGAAAAAATTACAAAAGTTATCCCGTCAAAAACCTAAAGAAAAGAAAAGAGGAAATATGAATTAGTTTGTGTAAAAATCAGGGCGGAGAAGAGACAGGGGATTTGCAATTGAGACAAAAATCTGGTTACAGAAAAGGGAAAGGGAAGAAAATATGTAACTGTGTGTTATAGATTGTATACAGTGTCGGTATTCAAGGTAAGAAGGTGATAGAAGTGACACTCCTGTGACATTTTTACCGTGATGCTAATCGTAGCAATGCATGATTGAAGGTGACGTTTCCGTATGTGACAAAAGACGAAATGAAGTATCGCATTTTCTTCCTCGTCCTATATATCTGCGTCACCTTTATTTTCAATCCCCTGTGATTATTCAATCGGTAGGTACCTCTGTCGTTACAGCTGTGGATAATATATTACATACACCAGTGCACGATCTAGGGCAACATAACTAAGACTTTCCTTCTAACTAAGTGTTCTCTATATACGATCAAGAAGTATTTCACTAGATATATGTATATGTATTGCAGAAATACGAAGGAATAAGAATAATACGAGTCATATACAGAAAGATTTGGAAAATAGAAAAGGGGGGGGGGGGGAGATGAGAATTCTATGTAATACTCACGCAACTCGAAAAAGTAACTCTAGAATAATATATCCTAAGTTAGCTGGCCAAGAGAATAATAAACGTGCACTACTCTAGCATATTGCGACAAAAGACTTTCGGGTCTTTATTATGAAATGCAAGTGTTCATAGTTCTATGAAAAGCTTGATGAAAAGCGTCCAAATTGGGGAATTAGTTTTGAATTGAGCACAATATTCTCCGAACGAGGCTGGGCTAAATATATGCACGTGGATATATTTCATCCTTACCTCTGTCAACTCCTTTTTTCCCTTCTTATTTTGCTGCTCTAAATTCAGAAAAGTGGGTTTCGCTTTCTTTGAAACAGTTTAAGAGGCTGTGGGTTGTTGCAATTGCACGTACTTCATTCAATATACCGCCGCCAAGTAAGGCTTAGAATTACAGTCCTCTCCAGACATTGAATGTAGTTGGATCCTCCGCATATACAGTCTTGTCTATGTATGTATATGTATATATATTGGAAATTACATATATATGTAGTTAAAATACGTACAGTACGCCTTGGAGTTCTATTTAGAAAACTTGTCGGACAGCCTTAGACCGAACTCTTCTGCGAATCCTTAGCGTAACAAGCACAACGAACTCAACTCATATACGAATTATTGGCGATGGTGGGGAAAATTAGATTTATCAGAGAGTTTCGCCCTTTCCGGAAAGAATGTCCCGGAAAACTGTATTAAGGGTTTCCTGTGAGTTGTCTTCAAGGAGTTCCAGCCTATGCAGTACAGTCGCCGGCCGTCTTAATGCCCTGGGCTAAATCAGCAGCAAGTGCATTATGCTCGAAGAGAATTTCTAACCAGAAGAGGGACTTACTTCAAACTTTTTTGCCCCGAATACTCTTAATCTCATTTTGTGTATGTATCTTCCCAATAGCCCTATATTCTAACCACCTTGCATTATGTACATAATATAGTTTAAATTCGAACGAATACATTATTTGTATAGGTAGTCCAGAGAACGTATGTACAATGTGCTGCCCCATTGTCTGTTAACTAACCGGGCAACAACTGTACTAATGAAGATGAATCAAGTGTATTCGTTGAGTAAGAGGATGGTATATATATATGTATAAATTTAATTGCCACACCCGGACAAGTGGAAAAAAGCGCTGGAAAATAAAAAGCATAATCTTTTTGCTTCGTTTATTTCGATGATCATGAATAATGTCAACACACAATAATAAATATACTCGTATATATGTCTATACATATGTGTATATACATCTTGAAAAAATGTCAAACAATCTTGTGTGCTCGTTAATTTCTACCCTATCGTTCTAAATATTTCCTCCAAAGATTTTGAACAACCGATTGTGCATACACACTTGCATAAAATATTTTATCAGGCATAGTTGTAGCCTATCTGGATATATATGTATCAAATAAAGAACTGTATATTGGATGAAATGTCAAATCTGCTATATACCTCCTAATTCTTATTTGCATATTAAATCTATTTCGGCCATTGAGAGTAGTCTGTCAACATTCAAGCTAACAAGCTACGAGCTTTTGCTTTATTTACAACAAAAAATTGTTATACAGTATATATAAAATAGCATGAAAAATGGAATATTAGCGGTGAAAAATTCATTTTAATGGCCAGTCATACAATAGAAAAATTGTATTTATATATAGGTTATACTTGTATAAAGAATATACACGTTTTAATCTGTAAAATATAATTGTCTACAACTATAGAGAAATACAATTACACTTATATATGCCATAAAGTGCAGGCTGGCATGAACGTGTTCATATTAAATTATAATCGGTTTTAAAATACTGTCATATGTATATATATATGGTTATAAAGATAAATTGAAAATGACCAAAAAATTTATAGTCCCAACTTTCAAAACTTATATGCCTATAATAAAGATATACAACATTTTAATTATTTGTTTAATAACATTTTTGTTAAATTGTGTATTAAAAACACAGGAATTTTTGTTAAAAAATTAATGCAATTTTATATAAAATTATTGAACACATCTAAAAATTAGACTTTATATAAAATTACGTTCATGTTTAAAGAAAAATACAGTGAGGCATAATAAGATTGGTAACATAATATGGTAAATATTGAAAAAATTATATTTTCATTATTTTGAAATAATAGTTATAAGTTATGCCAACCGTTATTACATTATTAATAATTTATAAATATACTTTTATGTAAGTTTTAATTCAGCCATACCCTTTAGTATATATAGTTAGAATAATTGCAGTTTTATCCAATATTTAATCATCGTTTTACTTATCATTTGCAGAAAGATAAAAATCAAATAACAACTAAAAATATATTAAGATACACCCATATACACATATATATAATATATATATACATATATCTGGTTTCCTTGAATTATAAATAATGGTAACAAAAGAAATATAAATTTGTTATGCAATACATAAAATATGCAACCACGCTAAAATCAAACATTATTTAAATATTCCCGTTTACGTTAGAATTATATATTTGTAGATATACGTTAATTGTGAATGTGCATCAGATGATAATAATTAATGCATTTTTAGCGGACCCTTCAAGAGTCATTTCCTAAACATATATAATACATACGCCAAGAGCTGAGAAATAGTTTGCTCCGTTAACAATTGATTATATAATTACTTTTTGCATAACAATATTTGTAGATATACTGTCCTGGGGTGTAAATATTGCGTGATGCAGCACTACTGGCGCCTAAAAGACGCACCTTTTCAATCGCTTCTAACGTGGCCTTTGTCTTTCTGGTCTTGTCTTTTACACAATCAACGACGTACTCGTAAGTTACTTCAGTAGGAAGATGATGCAGACGCTTTTCAGCAATTTAGCGCTCACTTTTCACCTCCGACAATGCGGTACTTTGAGAGCACAGGCCCTACAGAGCCACAATGTGTGATTAATGGCGTACATCTGGCGTCTCCTGCAAGTCTAACAACTACATTTATAATAAATAGCCGGCCCAAATAATATCTCACGGACAATAGAACACAAGTTAAAAAGGCATATATACAATATATTTTATACCTCCCTTCCATATATGGAGAAAAGCTGCCCATTGTGTTATATATTTTACAGTCAACAATAATTACGAAAGATGTATACATAACAACCACAATCTATATATTATGTTCTATATATTATTTTTCGTGAACAGCTTTAGCCTAATAAATAAATGTTTCAGGTATATATAGTATTATAATATGTAGTTGGTATCACTCTTGAATAGATTTTAAAAATTCATTGTCTATAAAATAATAACATCAAACATTGATAACAATTGTTAAATTACACTGATCCCCGTAATTAAGGTTTTTAATACCAACCTTTTCAGTTTCGTACTATATCATTTCAGTTCAATAATTTCTTTAGAATGAGAAAACACCATTTTATAAATAACATTTCTCATCGTTTATATCTAAATTCTTTTTTACTGCTATAATAATTATCATCCAGAATATCAGTTTGAACATTTATTGGAGAGAAAATAAATTTATATGTATATTTATATTTTTATAATAAATAGTAAATAGTTCATGTTTAATAACGTCCATTTTAGCTGAATCTTTCAATCAAATTACTTATATATATATACGCTTAATTTTAAATATTTTGTTGTAATTCAAATTAAGAATTTATATATAATATAATTCCAAATTATACGTTTTAAAGATTTTTAAATCTGTCATACATATATGTAAATATTGTAAACTATAATACAAACATTGATCATAAAATATGGACTAAAAGCTTTTATTTAAGAATTTACTTTTCTTTCAATAATGTTTAATTTTTATATGATCTCTCTGTGCATTCACTTGTACAACAAATAATGACAATAAAATAATGTTTTGAATTGATGGATTATAAAATTGTAGACAAAGAGAAAATGAAAAAAAAGATGAGAATGTATACTATGTTTTACAACTAATACTTCATCATACATATATCAGTGACATATTTAATCGATTTTCTTTTTGTATTAAATTGCTTCAGACTTAAGTAATATACTTCCTTTGTAACCTAACTCAGTGTATTATAAGGAAGTATACAAGTTGATAAGTATACTTATACTTGCCTCATAATTTTAATCTTGTCGCATCTGCTAACCATATGTGTCTAGGAAATTATTTATCAATGTAAACTATTTTTTAGGTGCAAAATACTTAAAAGAACAAACTTAAAATTATGACAGTACAAACTTTTAATTTAAAATATTTCTAATGCTAATGTTAATGTTAAAAGAACCTAAATGTGAACCTAAAAGAACCTGTCTTAAATTAAAAAAACCCTGACAAACTTGTGCTTTTAATAACCGCAATAGGGAAATAAATAATAACTAATATTTAATATAAATCTATAAAAATATATCTCAACATGTACGATATTTAAGGGTCAAATATTTACTATGGACATTTATCCGAAGCCCTTGTCTTTTTTTATATCTACAAGATCTATTACAGGAGTTTGCGTCTCAATGCGGCCATATTTCTTAACCAGCGTGAAAATAAAAGTCTTCTAAATAGATGTGCCTAACTTGTCGACCCTTATGTAGTAATATTATTTCGTTTGGGCAAAATGACTTTTATGACTTTCTTATTATATTCATTTTTAAATCATTCTTGTTATTTTTCGAAAATGCAATATTTTCAAACTATAAAATTATGGAATTTATTTATTTGTCCAATAGCTGATGCATAAAATTACAATATATCCAGTTCTATGCTAATAGTAATCATGATATAAATTAATTATTATTTGGTTTATTGCAAAAATTGATACAAAAAGCATTATCCATTGCATTATGTATATCAATGCAAGGTATATTATCACAAAATTATAAGAAAATGTTGTGCAACAATGTTCGTGAACAAAATCTTTCATTAAAACGTTATGTAATAATATTTCCTATTAATTAATATTTAAATTAATCAAATGATTAATTGAGATAGTTAATAAAAATATAGTTTTTTATGTAACTAAGTATAATAAATAATACATACTTTTTTAAGAAATGGGAAACGGCTTAAAGTGCATCCAAAATAAGAGCAATTTAAAGAAATGAACACAGACATCTAATAAGTAAATCTGTACCTCGTTGATATAAATAATATTTTGAACGATTTGGGGAAAAAACAACTATACAGCCTGAATGGAGGAACGAAAATTGCAAAAAAATCGAGCCAACTTGCCACATTAAGTTGGAAAAGATGAGGAATACAGCTGTATTGAAAACAACTACTTATACTGCTTGGCATCAAGGTCAAACTGAGAAAGGTTTCTCGCAAACTATTACAGGAAACGAGTGGGTCACTCACTAATATGACTGATCAATAATCAATACATAGGTACGTATGTACATTCACGTATATAAGAGCAAAGATTCATTTTAAAATATATATTTGCATATATTCATATCGGTATATATCCGTGAGTATACAACATTGTATGTATTGTAGTTTTCCGCATTGTTAAGCGTAACAATTTATTGATACTACCTACACGTTGATATAACCATATTATGTATAGTGCTTATACT
Source organism: Invenusta paracnida (assembly GCA_036023295.1). Lineage (NCBI taxonomy): Eukaryota > Metazoa > Platyhelminthes > Proseriata > Coelogynoporidae > Invenusta > Invenusta paracnida. The sequence continues at coordinate 11,580 of JAYRBW010148576.1, read as the reverse complement.
ATATGGATCACATTTAAAAAAAAATTTTTGCTTACTGATTCAAGTGATATACTAATTCACACATGCATATAAAGGAATATAATATACACCTACTAACATACATAACTATGAGTATGTAAAGCATTTAATTAATGCCTACAACTTTGAGGCGGGGTATGTCAATGTATATAATGTTATATTTCCTAATATAATGCCGACGAACATATAACCTGTCTAATATTTGGTTGAGAAAATAGGAATTGAAATGAAATTGATGTAAGGAAGTTTCTTGTATTTCATACAATTATATGCATATTTTTCTTCCTAACAAAATGTAATGCATTTTGTTTACAATTTGCCGCCAATTTAGGCATCTCAATATTTGGGTCCGTAATTATGTACCAAATAATTGAGAGTAAGTCAGGCGTCAATACTTATAGTATCGAGGTGTAACCAGGTGTACATACATCACACTACATTAACGTACACTTTAAGGATATTCAACATTCATCTAAAAAAGGAATAAGATATATAAGACATGAGATATAACTGTAAAAGCCAATACTACATTCACTATAATATAAACAATATTATATGAAAAGTAAACAGTAATAAAATATAAATTGAAATACATCCTCTTGATTCAATAATTTTGTATATACTAAATGGTAACAGCTGTACAATTTCCAAAGTATATATAAGGGGTAAGGAGGGAGGGGGGAGCGACGACGCACAAAATCACAATTATTTTCGGTTAATAAATTATAATGAATACACTATTTAATATATTGATTAAAAAAAATTAGGATATTTTCACAACATCTATCAATAATGATATCTCAGCTGAGGTAGAAATTTAATTTGGTTTTTAAATTATTGATTGCCCGTGGAAAATGATTAATTATTTATGCTTACGTAGCAAAGAAAATAATTAATTTTTCTTGATTATATTTTTTAAATTATAAATTAATTTTTGTCCAATAAATTCAGAATTGTCGTTGTAATTTAAAAGTTAGAATTTGGAATTCCAAGCGAAGCTAAAAAATAAAAGTAATTTTCAATTTATATTAAATAATTTGATGCTGTCGATATAATATTATTACGAGACCAAATTATATTTCAATTATGAATATCTACTCATTGTTATACCTGGTATACTAAAGTTATTCCATTGAAAATATTTATTCCGGTGATATTTTCTCTTCCAGGATATATTTAGTATGGTTTTAATGCTGATTACGAGAAAATTACAGCTGGGAATAAATATTTATTAATTTTGGAATACAATTTTTACCAACTAAACGAATTAAATTAGAATTTAATAATTAAACACGTATAAAGTTATTTTTGTACGCATAATACATATATATATTTCCTCCCGTTTGTTTATTTTATTTTAATTTAAAAATTGTTAAATCTATTACTTAGTCAAGCGATATAAGAACAATTTTTGTATTATTATATGAATAAATTCGCGATTGATTCTTGCACTGCATAATTAAACCTTTTTTCTCTGCATATTATATGTAGAATGTAATTTTATAAGATTTGCATTCCATATAAATATTATTCTAGAATTTAGGTACATATCAATGTATATGCTTACTGCATTTTTATAAAAATAAATAGAATTCTCTTAGAGAAATTAAATATTTGAATGTCAACTGAATAATTGTTCATATTTAATTACAATTATTGTAAATGTAAAAACGATATAAGCGTTAAATTAAATAAATTAAATTTAAACATAAAATAACTGAAATATATTACGTATAGGTGTTTCGTTAAAATGTGTTTTATTTCTTCAATATCATCAAGATTTTTCATATTATTTAAATTTAAAAAATTATTTATTAATTCTTTAAATAAATCAATTAAGGTGTGTATTTATTTTAAAGTAATATATTAGGTAATAACACAGTGCATTTAGTAATCAAATTATTTCATTATTATTAAATTAAATTGAAAAATTGAAAAATTGAAATTCTAAAATCTGCTATTGTTACCTATATATAATTATTAAAACTTTTGTCTACTTGAAGCAGTGACATTTTATAAACCAAATCCTTTCTTCACACTTCAAAAACTATGATAACATGATTTTTGTTATTATCATTAATACTATATATACATACATTCTGTCTGATAAAACTACAATTTTATATACAAATAGTATGTAATCCTGCATAAAAGATGTTGTTTAGAGGATAATAGAAAATAAAAAAGACTGTGTTATTATAACATTAATGATTTCATTCTTGTATATGTTAGGAAAATCGGGCGATTAACTTTACATCCAGATGATTTAGATATGACTATAAATTGGTTAGAAAACAACTTTATGTTATGCAAAAGTAAATACTGTGTGTGGTGGGTTTTTTTTTTCAGGCAAATCCTTCCAATATAAATGATGTATAAAGGGAAGTGATCGTAATATTCCCCAAATAGCTATATTTTGGCAATTGTGTCCGACTATAGAACAAGGAGATAATTATCAATCATGGCTTTGTATCCTAATAAAACAACATAAAGTTGATCCCCTGCCACTGGCTAACTTTCAGAAAAGCTGATTAAAACACACTGGATTTCGTGTTTGCGCGGGAGTACATAGTTTAATGGGTACTCTGATTTGTCTGATACATTGCGCCACATAGAGAAAATGGGTAATCTTGATCTTAATACTTAGTAACCAGCATAACTTAGCTTTATTCTACATGAGGCCAGGAATAGCTGTCTACAGTTTATTTCTTAATAAACCCCCTCAGACAACATAAACGGTGAAGTACTATATAGCTATAATGACCCTAGAATAATGATTAAGAGTTCCCCTCTTACTCATCAGATCTTACATGCGAGTGTGTATTTTCTGTTGATAGCAATTCCTTTTATTTCATTAAAAGTTTATCTAAATATAATAAAAATACAGCAGTAATTAAACTAACCTATTTGTAATTAACTATAAAATATCGCCTTATTACATATATACTTACATATGTATATAATATTTATTGATTTATACTTACCATCACTTAAGAACGCTTCTTAACTGCATATGCAATTTTTCTAACTTTAAATTTGCCTTGTATATAAATAGGGTTTTTTACAACAAAATATAAGTCTTTAATTATTAATTTATAATTTATATTTCATTTCAAATTTTTAAGTAGGTACCATTTGGATTCATTATATCTTATTCATTTCAACGTTATGCTACGGGAATCCAATCAATTTGTTAAAAATAATTTTGAAAACTAATTTATGATGCACGATCAACTTAAATCCGCTTATTGTTATTAGAAATATATCATTTCTTACGTATACGCTTAAATACATAAAACAGTATATTATAAAATAAACTATCCTTCTATAAAAAATGTTGAATACATTATTTCACAAAACCTTTCAAGTGGGAATATAAAGCAGTATTGCACTGGCCGCATACAAAATCAATTAGAGTGAATACGCTATTTACAATGACTTTATGGTAGTTACCAACATGCGTAGTTACCATGGTAGTTACCAACATGCGTAGTTACCATGGTAGTTACCAACATGCGTGTACCCTGTACGTCTTAGAGAATTGAGGGATGCTTACCTATGTATTATCAAGAGTAAAAATTACGATATGAAGTTGTTCCTTCATATATATACTAAATCAGTAAATGATCAAATACAACACATAAAAATGTCATTCATTTTTAACTCTATAGAACTATAATATTATACAAACAATACCATGCTTGAAACATATCTACATGATGTGCTCCTGTACTTTTTGGAATTAAGAAAATCACCTAGTTTGTATGATGATTATAAAGGAAACAATTATAATCAAAATATTTATTTACATCTAATTGTATAGTTTGGTAGACATTCAGAAAAATTTGCCCAAAATGAGAATGAGTGCTGAATTTAGAAAACATATATGGATACCAGAGCTCTATTTATTCATGTTACATTTTTAAAGTATATATGAACATACACATTTTTTTCGAAAGAAAAATTATACATTCATTTCTGACGTAAAATATGTACATAAGTATCTTAGATGTGTTGTATAATAAGTGCATAAGTCATTGGACGTACCATTTTTAATTAAAACATTTTCAAAAATAGATATTTGAAACACTCGGTAAACATGTATTTATTTCATACTGTAAAACAAACGTATGAGACATTTAATTCATTAGCCTTTATTTATATTTGATATAAATATAAAATTGTCTACATCTTTTGTATGTAATATGCATCACAAATAATGTATACATACACTATATTTCCAATGAAATATTGCATTAATACAAAACGCCTTAAAATATATTAACGGTTACGCAAAAATATTATTTTAATAATCAAACATATATAAAATCTTAAATTTTATCATAAATACTGTTAGTACATAGATATAAATATTCCTTTAAAGAGAATGCTATTACCAAAATTAAGTATTTCACTATGTAATCATTGTGTTATCTAATAATGTAATGATTAGCGTATGACCCTCCTATTATGGTAATTAGAAAATATATACTTATATCTTCAATTGAAATTATTGTACATCAATGTACTTGCATAAAAATTATTGCATTTATTTTACTGATTATTTTACTGTTAAATAACACAATTTATATACAAATTCAGCATAATTTTTAAAGTTAGCTTAACTTGTGCCACAAGAAAGAAAATAAATTTATTTTAAAGTCATTTTATACCATTTTAATCTAGAATAAATCTCATAGACTCAAGCGACCAAACAAATGGAGTCACCCTGAATGTGAATGCAGTCCAGTTGAGAGCTCTGAAGAAGAACCTCTCGAAAGAGGAACGAGTTAGTGAAGGCGTTTCCACGGTAATTGTACAAATTCAGAACTACACACACGCAATACAAAGAGACAGTCTGAGGACCTCCCGAATGTTTGGACACCGTATTTTTCTTTCCTCCCGATATACTTCACTCATCGGCGACATAATCGGAAGACTTTTTTGGGAGACAGCATTTCTGTGACGAAACAGCATGAGAGCCAGTCGGATTTTGGGAACCCTCCTCACTCAGAGTTCCTTATTTTGCTCCCCCTCCCATTATATAAACTGGCGCACGCCTTCGGAATGTTCGCAGTGAAGCGTAAACGATTGCACATTGTGTATTTTCGCGGTTCATACAGGCTGTTCCCCAAAGGTGGGTGGTTAGGTATTTTTCTACAAGACAAGACAAGCTAGCTATGCCCACTGCTAAAAGTCTTACAGAAAGTGGAGAGGGGGAGAAAGATAGAAACCAAATGGAGAAGAGATTCGAAATTTTTTCTCGACAAACAAAACAGTAAATTTATTTTTAGCTAAGATCGATTATGTAGTTTTGAATTTAGGAAATAAATTTCCCTTAACTTGAGTTCCTTCAATTGAAAACATTTAAAGATATTGCGAATAAAATTTCAGCAAGAAATATGGAAGTGATGCTTAGAAGTAAACAAATAGAAAGTTCTGTTTTTGGACGTCACTTTAAAAAGTATGAATATATTTTACGCTAAAACTGATTGATATTAATGCTGCATATTTAGCTTTAAAATATTATATTATAATTATTTTTTGAATTTATTGAATAAAATAATATGCTCATTGTGTGTTATAACTATATTTGTCATTGAAAACTATTGGAGCAGAACTACTGGACTAATAATTTTTTAAAAGTATACTTTAAAATAAATTAAAGTAATGTATGGTGTTTCATTCATTGTTAAACAATATAAATAACATACACCATACCACGACCTTCTGATCGCGTAGAGGACTTTCCATATATTCATGATGGTTTTTAGTGTTACGAGTGTTCTGACTGTTAACGTAACCAGAAAGATAAAACCATGCCTCATCTGTCAAAAAGGTTACATCAAGGATCTCCTCACCTTACTGTAGAAGAAAGTTTTGAAACCAATTGCAGTAATCAACGCGGGACTGGTAATCACTCTCTTTCAGCTAATGCACTGCGTACACCTTATATGGCAAAAACGTTAACTTTTTCCGCATAATATCGTGTGTTGTACTCTTGGGTAAATGTACTTGTTGAGATAACCGTCTTACAGACTTCTTTAGACTCATCCTAATCTTTTCATAAATTTCAAGAACTATGTCTTCTGAGGTTGATGGCCTACCAGGTTGAAGGGCGTCAGCAACACTGACCGTTTTCTGAAATTTAGTTATAAAATTTCGCACAGTATTACGGTGGGGCACCTCTGCATTTGGAAATTGATCAGTGAACATTTGTTGCACGGTTTCTGTGAACTTCCTATCGTTGCGGAACACATGTTCAATTAGAAATGTCCGTTGTTCAATCGTCAATACCATTATTACTCTACAGAACAATATGTAACAAAAATTTTAAACAATGTCTATATAGTCTGGTGATGATTGCTGTGATTGTGTAAATTGAATTCGCCAACTGAGTTTCGTTCATTAACTGCAACTGACTGATCACATATAATATTCTGCTCATTTAATATTGACCCCTGCACAGCCTTATCTTTCTCTTATTAGAATAATTAATATTGATCACTGCACAGCAACTTTTCGGACACCCTGTATATATTGTGTATACCTATAATCTCTTGTATTTTATTATTTTTTCTGTTTCGTCGTTTTATATTATATTAATACTTCTTTTAATAGTATGAATAAGGTATAGCTTTCGTTAATTAAATAATATCATTAAGTAATAGTTTTACATATAATAAAAATAGAGATTAATATTATTTATATATATGAAGCAACACATAAGAATAAGTATAAATATAAATATAAATATATATGAATATGTGTGTATATAATTATATATACACACATATATAAAATAATTAGTTTATTAAAATAGTCTCTTTAAATTTCGAAGGGCAAAATCAATTGCCTTCGATGTATAAACTTTTTCAAAAGGACTTTTTAAAAAGTTACCAATGCTCTAAATTTATGTAATGTTGGAATATAAATTATAATAAAAATGAAGACGAATGAAATACGCTGAATATCGTGTGAGTGGATATGACCTTAAGGGTTTTATAGACATCCAAGCCATTAGCTGAATATTTCTTTATAATAAACTTTAATGATCCCAATGTTACTTCCAAGATTTATATGTTTCTTTTACATTTCGATAATTGTCTTCTATGCGCTTTGAACTTTGTTTTTAGTTTAAAAATGTTTAGGTAATATGTTACTGTGTGATATTCGGCTATTATGTTGATTTCGACTATTTCTTTGTAATGATAAAAATATGATAATATGCTTATTGCATTATTATATGTTTTATTATAGTATCTTTATCATCAATATATATCTTGTATATATTTTCCAGTTTGCTTGAATGAAATATATTTTCATTAATAGAGATATAATAATATATATTATATTATACAGGTATATTTCATTCCCTAAAATATAAGTTAATAATTCAACTAACAACTAAATTAAACTACATAAAAATAAATTAAGGTTGATTACTACTTTAAAATTGAATAAGAAAAATCTATGAAGAGATGTAATCATATCATTAAATCTGAAATAAATTCAGTATGGATATATTAGTACTTATTCCGCAACTTTAAGTATTGCTTGGTTCGAACGATTTGGATAAATTGTGTCTTTACAACATTTAAAGTGTCGCAATTTCTATATTACAGTTAAGAAAATATATATCTTAAGTCAAACTAAAATAAAACTATAATATGTAGCTAACTTTAATTTAGCATACAATTTGTGATTTTCTACAAATTCACTTAAATTGCTAAAACATTAGTGAACAAGATTTCAATGAGTCATTTAATAAAGACTTCAAAATGTACATTTAGTTCATAAATACGTATACACAGACCAAAGAAAAGAAAACTATGTAAGGCACCAAAGAAACTATTTTGTCAAATTATTAAACCTAAAATAATTAAAAACTAAATGATGTTATTTATATGCTATCTCCCAAAATATTAAAAAACGGAAGTTATAAGTTTCTTACCTGAACATGAAGCAGCTAATTTCCACCGCGGTGAATCTAACAGCGTCCACCAGAGCATTGTTATCTGGGTCTACACACCATCTACTTAGAATCCAAATAATGTCGGAAGCACGATGCGAACAAGTCAGGACAACAGCCAGCAAGGAAAGCCGCTAGCTACCTTCGGAAGAAGTATGACCCCTCACATGGAGGTGAAAACTTTAGTTTTTATTGTTTTTAAATTGCGGCAGAGAGTCTAGCAAGAGACGACAATGTCCAAGCTGAACAGAAAGAGACGACACTGGATCAATGCCTTGAACCGATGAGCAATATCTAGCCAGATAGAGAGCTATTACTCTGCTGTAAATGGATCATATCAATTTAGAATCGAATAAAGTGATACTATTGAGTTAGAAGTTGAAGTAGATTTGAGAGAGAGAGAGTGAGAGATCTCAGAAGGGTGCGTGTGTCATGTCCATTTTGCAATGGTTTCGGTTAAGTCTCCAAGTGTCTCCATCTTTTTCCACTCTTCTCTGAAATAAGGAATTCACAACGTCAAGGTTAAATTTTGTGTTTTGCGATACTCGTAGTTAAAGGCATAGAAGTAAACTGACGTTTGCGTCCATATTAAATTTTGAATTTTAGTTGGATATGTATTAGGCGAGCGCAAGGATATTAGCCAATATTTCACTCACCGTTATTATTTAAAGCGATGGAGTTCAGCATCTTTGATGCCTTTCTTAAATGGAGGGTGTTCTACGGTACCGGCAAGGCGCAAAGTATTGTGGACAAGTCTACAGTCTGAATTAAATCGACAGTGGAAGGGGAGAAAGAAAGAAAGAAAGAGAATTTTAATCTTCAAAATACTGCCAACCAATAGAAACAGCTTATAATTGCAGCTGATTAACTCATAGGGTAGTGCAGATAGGTAAACGATTAGGGAGCTATTTATTGTTGCAAACTACATATTACAGATTACATTATACAGACATAGGAATATACGATAAAATACTAGATTCTATAGCTCTTTGATAGATAGTTTCCTACGTAATTAATTATGAATTAATATCAAATGCGACCCAAAAACTAGAACTTAAAATTACTTGCATTTTAAGAATACTTTTATCGAATATTTTTGGACGAATAAATCCTATTTACAACAGAAAGACATTTTGTAAAACATGAGACAACAAACTAAAATTTAGTGTTTGTGTAAATATACGTTTCTTTTTATGTTATAAATATGATGAATACATAACATTGGTGCTATAAGTAATATACAGTATCGTCATGGTAATATATGCAGTGATTTGTGTATATTTTATTTTACTAACCGAATCTTCAAAACTAAAATATAGAATATCCTGATGTTAGTAATTTTATGAAAGAGTGCTGCTGATTTATCTCTCACAACTTATCTAAAGTGATATATTCATACATACATATATATATATATAAATAATGACAACAATTAAATCGAATAAATAAAGACAGTATATACAAAAGACAAATAATACATTTATTTAAGTAATAAAATTTAACAGTTTCGTTCTTGATTTGTGTGGACAAGATTAGAGAAATTTATAACAACTATATATCAATTTAATTTATTTTCAATTCACATATAGAGCATTATTGTATATTGTATATATATTTTTTGTTATTGTTAAATATAATATTTGTAAATATATTTAGAATAATTATGTATCGTATTACAATATAATCCTAAAATAATGATAGGTGATGTTTCAGTAATATTTCACATATTAATAATTGTTTATAACTTTTCAATATGTTTAAGAATTGTATTTTACACCTAAATTTGATTTTTCATAAAAAACAAATAATTTATGTATTAATGAAGTATTTTTATACGATATAAGTAATACATTCCATTATATTTTTATAAGTATATAATATTAACATAGCGTTATAAAAATAATATATTCCCCTGAATATGAAAATTCTATTTATATATATATTATAGACCACAGAGTTTACATCATAGACCAATTACAGTTTCAAAATTCGTGGCAAAATGCAACAATTTATATCTTGGAAGTTAATAATTTCCTAAATTATACAGTTTTTAAGAAACAATCTCAGAGTCAAATTTTATATAAAATATGTAAATTTCAAAAGGTTTAGAGACTTTTTAAATAAGTATGTTTCATATTCACATAACTCTATTGCACTTGTCGTAATTATTATATCATATGTATACATTAATATTGTTGTTCTACAATTGTGTTTTCAACGCATCATTATTTACAAATTATTTACCAAGATACTGTAATTTTTCGATATTCCTACATGCCTAAATTATGGCACATTTGGATAAATTTGGATTAAGTTAAAAATAATAATAGATCAAAGAGTAGCAGTGTGTTAACTTTTTTCACACTTAAATTATCAAAATGCATAATTGTTATATTCGAGGATAACGGAATTCGTTTAAGTTACATAAATGTTTAAAAGATATGCTTTTTAGATATAAGCTGTGCCGACATTTTGACCACTTTACTTTTCGTAATTTTCGGAATGACCAAAATATATTACTTGTGAGTAGCTCATAAATGTTATCATCTTTATAAACATAAAATTATATATTTTAAATGGTAAACTTAAATTGTGATTAAAAATAATAATTTAAATTAATTACAAATAGGAATCATTCAGGGACTACTTTAAAACTGGGACTATAAACGGAATAGTTGTGGCGACACGAGTAAAAGTCTCAAATTTGAAAATGGCCGAATTTTAACATTTCCAATAATTTTAGCAGGTACCTACTAAGTGTATTACTGTGTACCAGTAAATTCGATGTATAATTTCAGTGAATTAAAGAAATATCTATAATATAACGAACTATAAGAATGTTTATACCTCAATTTCAGTTCAAAAACAGATACTAAATATTAAAATGCGTGTGAAATTTTAAATGTCATTTTCAAAATAAATGCCATTATAATAAGGACCTACAGTTCTTTGTATAACAATAAAAGTAATACAAGAATATTTACTAAAATAATTTATATTTTTACAAAAATATGTAAATTTTATGTATTCTTTTTTATATTGTCTATTTTTATATAAAAAAACTATTTTGAAAATATATATTTTTGTTGGGGTGTGGGCTAGTCAACTTATGTGTAAATTTAGATATGATTTTAGTATACATAAAAGTATTGCAAGTAGGTACCTATACTAGTAAAAAATTTTCATTAAAAAACCAAAAGTGAATAAAAATTAGTAATCAATATTGAGACAAACAATATCCTCCCAGTCTATCAAAACTGGTTAAATTAACTTTTATGAAAATTTGAGAAAATCAATATTGGAATCTAAAAATTAATACTGGAACAGTAATGTTCCCTATCTTTTTTCAGATCTTTTATATTCATATTTCTAAATATAGTCAAACATCTTGAAAATGCAGAACTTTCAATATTATAGTTCTGTTCCTATGTTTTTACTCCTAATTACACCCTAGACCAAAAAGCATCTTCCCAGTAATACATCTGCATTCTTAGGACAACTTTAAAAGTATTACAAAATAAGTTTTCTCAGTTTTAATACTAATACCTACGCATTATTATATAAACTTCAAAAACAAATCCGCCATATCT
>JAYRBW010148565.1:0-14513 GCA_036023295.1 Invenusta paracnida | reverse complement strand
AGTTGAAAATTGACACACTGATATATTTTTGGCGGCGCAAGGCGATAGAAGTTAAATAATTTCAAAATATAAATTAGTTTTTAAATGGTAGCGGTTTAAAAAATGACCGTTCTTGTGGTATTCTAATACACCTTCTGTACGTAGGTTGCTCGCATGAGCTAACAACGGCTAATGACCGTAGGTTTAGATAAAACTATTGAACAGTTAGAATAAAATACACAAACAGTAATTAACGGTGCACTAATTACGATAATCCTAAATATAGGCTTCTATTTATAGTTTCAAAATAATGTGAATTGTTCTATGAAGCCAGTGGTATATTTGAATAGTCCTAAGTGGAGAGTAGCAGGACATTATTTTAAAATGCTCCTATTCGCGTTATGAGTTTAATTTACCAATCAATATTATATTAGATAGCTATAATGTCATACGAAATTAATTTATTTAAAGAAGGTGCACTATAGAAGTAATACAATATCAGCTCGCATTGAAGAATACATTGTTGATTACATAATAAAGCGATTGTGCAGACATTTTTTTCAGGACCTCGTTTAAATAAGATGCAAATTGCCAAATTGATAACAGAGGGTCAAAATTCCACAGATAATGGCAATGCCAACCATCGATACTATCACCATGACAATGTTGTCCTCTCGAACTTCCTTGACATTCCAAATCTTTTTCATAAGATCTTTGATACAATTCTCATTGGTGCGATTTTCCAACTGCGTTGTCATTCCATTTGCAATACACAGGCCTGTCAACAGAACCCCCTTTTTTCGAGCTGCTTCTATTTCAGCTGTGTCAGTCAGAATTACACATCCCTTAACACGACGTCGATAGACTGTCCAGCATTGTCCTTGCCAGGAAGTCCAAGGCAACCATTCGCGCCAGGTTCGATAGGGTCGACATTCTTCCAGCTGACAGTCGACTACAGAACCGCGTGTAGCACTACCAGGACAGCTTTTTGCGGAGGTTGATAGTGCTGCAATAGCTCTGGGATCAAAGTTAGACATACCCAACGAGGTGACAGGGGTAGTTTTCTTGTTCATAATTGTCGTGTTGGTGATATTTCGGTCCATTGACATTGCAGTAGAAGGACATTCACAAAGACGATGACTTGTGTACGACTGGCATTTATTAACCGACTTTAATCGGCAGAATCTTCTATCGGTCCAAGGACACCAAAACATTTCAATTGTCTGATAATTATCTTCGCCAACTGGATATGTGCCTGAGAGCCTGTAACCTTTTCTTTGTCTTTGCGAATTGCAAAAAAACATATCGGACTTTAGTAGAAAGATAGTCACAATCGCACAAATTGAGCATGTCCGAAATGCTTTTCTTCTCTGATTGAATTCCATTTATGAATGGCTAATAAATAGTAAAACTATTGCTATTGCTAATAGTAATAGAATTCCTCATTATGTATCATGTAATAATTAATATAGGTAATTTCATCCTCAAAGAGTTTTGAATAAAGAAATTATTTATTTCATTTAAAAATAAAAGTTTTTGTTCATCCTTCACTTTCCATTTCTTATTACTATTAGTAAAGATATTAGCTTCAATCATCACATATAAAAAATCAATATATTATAGAAAATATTTATTAACGGTCAATAAAATACGTATTTAAGATTATTGATAATATTGTTTTAAAATAATTGATTTACATTTTTTGAAATCATCATCAATTCAAGAATAAAAACAATAAAGAAACAATGACCTTTAAGTTATCAGAAAAGGACTCTACTATATGTTACTATATTACATATAGTAGAGTAAAGAAGCTTTATTTACTCTATATACATATTGTCATGATTTAACAAAAAAATATGTTACACATTTTTAGGTAAACTATCAGGTTTTCTACGTTATATGTTTACCAATCTTAACATGTTGACCGTCTTATATATCTATAGTAGTCAGTCATTGTAACTATCATATATGCATGTAAATATAAAAGTTAGATTAATTATTTTGCAAAGTCACGATAAACTTATTTGATATTAAATATACAAATTTCATATTTTGTACTATATTTGATAGTTGATATTTAATGTTTAAACCGAAATCTCAACCCAAAACGTTTAAATAATATATAATATAAATTAATTAATAAATTGGCTTATATAGTCAAATTTTGAAAAATGCAACTGATATCAAAAAAGAATCTAGTATAATAAATAAGTATGACTTATAAAAAATAAGTTAAAAAAACTTAAAAAGTTCGCACCAAAATGATTAATTTCTTATTAGGATTCCATTAGATTTCCGATTAGTTTAAAAAATTATAACAAGATTGTTAAATTTCTATACTTTTTAAGTAAATTTCTATTTATTCTAATCTTTTTTGGCTTAGTTGATTTGCTCTAGACTATTTTTAGAATAATTCGGTTTTCCATTATTGGGTATAGACGAAGATTGAACTGAAATTATACCGAGTTGTAAAAAAATCAAACTATAGAATTAATACCAAATTGGAAATAGACAAAACTGGAATATATTTGAATTTGGATAAGTAATATAAAGTATGGCAGTGTTTTTCCTAACTATTCCAGTCTCATGAAGAAGAATCATCAATCTAAGAGTTATTAGTAGTGGGGTAGTTGTGCTGGTGAGGAGGTATCGACCGCACTACTTTGCTCTGCAGACGAGGTAGATGGGTGAATAAACATCCCTATTGGTTGATCAATACTATATATAGTTGTTTAAGAAAATGTTCAAATTATTGAATGTCGCTATCGGTATACAACATTATAAGAGAGTGCGTGGACATAGACGTAACTAGGTTTTTTTTCTGGCGAGGCATAATATCGAAAAGGCGCTCTATCAATGACGTGGTGGGTAAAATTAAAAAAATAATTAAAATATTACAAATGTTTATTTAGACACAAATGAGAATTAGAAAAGCACTAAATATTATTACAGAAAGTTTTAGGAAATAATTTATTGTAATTAGTGTATAACTTATTCACAATTATAATATTATAATGAAAATATAATCATAATTTATAAATAATGTAATTGTATTGTGTTTATATATAATATATATATATATTCATAATTTATAATCTGTATGACAAATTAATTTAGAAATATTGTTAATTATATTAGTTAATTACACACACAATTAATTATAATTAATTACACAACACTATTCTCAGTACAATATTTTTAATCATAAAACTTAAAGGTATGTAATGCAATCTTCTATTCTTAGTAGGTATAATATGCATATAAAAAGTTGTATTAATACATAAATATACTAAATATTCAAGTTAAAGAGATGATTTGAAGATCCTCTTGAATCTTGTGGGATCATACCTATTTAAAATACGATGGAAAAACATATCTGAATCTCCCACCAAGTCATCAAAGACATTTTTAGTGTCAAGAACTTTTGTACAGCTGATAATTAGAGCCAAATTCAGGCAATGGCTTTTACAGGTAGTGTACTGAACTTGTGGCAATTGCCTTCGTATAATAGCTTGAACGCAATTTATATGGGATGACATTGTCGAGCAACCATCATAACCTTGCCCGCGACATAGCTCAAGCACTAGTCCCCATTTAGACAGAGACTAATATTGCAGAAGATATGGTCTGAACTTTTGTGTTTGGTAGATTAGCATACCCGATAAATTCTTCTCTTATTATGAATGATATAGGATCCAGAAATCTAATACACATGGACAATTGAGCTTTTTGGTATTTACATCCGTTGTTTCATCGGCTAATATTGAAAAGTAATTGCTTTTGTTGCAACTATCCACAATCTCGGATCGAAGTTCTGTTTCACAACAATTAATTATTGCATTCTATTCTTTTGGACTTAAATATCGTACTTAGCATTTTTCTGTTCATTTTCAAGATGCTTCACGAGGTTTTCGCTGGCTTTTTATTTCAAGAAATATATAAAGTTACCTGATTCTGTTTTTTTCTTATCCCATGTATTTCCACTCAAAGCTACATTGCACATACCAAGCGAAACAACTGTACCTATTATTTCTAGCAGAACTGATGTTTTCTTTTCATTTTCTTTATGATTTACTTGATATAAGGTTTCATAAAAAGTATCTTTCGTACCTCTAGTAGTCTTGATAAAATCAACTGCTCGCTGTTAATCAGTTCTTTGTGAAATTTAGATGTGCTGTGTTTGTGAAGAGCTCCTCGTTTCACTCCAACTGCATTTTTGAAGTCGCAAAAACCATCATGAGTAAAAGGATTCTTCAAATCATCTTTATCGTCCGAAAATAGTATACAAGGCGCAAGATGTGTAAATTAATGAATCCGGTGATCCACTTTATAGTTGAAATGGACGTCCATTTTTTCCAGTTAGTAGTGTCTTCATTTGTAAAACATCATGTGAAACGCAGAAACAGTTAAAAATTGAAGCTTGTCAAGAACTGACATTTTCATTTTACTATCAATCACTGTCTTTGGATCAGTTGCAGTAATAGAAATTGATGGCAGAATCGCAGTTGATGTGGAGGCAGAAGTTGATGGCTAAATCGCAATTGATGTGGAGACAGGCGCTGATGGCAGAATCACAATTGATGTGGAAGCAGGCGCTGTTGGCAGAATCACAGTTGATGTGGAGGCTGGAGCTGATGGCAGAATCACAGTTGATGTGGAGGCAGAAGTTGATCGCAGAATCGCAGTTGTATTATGATCAGGAGGAGTAAACGCTGTTGTTGAGTTATGATCAGGAGAAGTAGGTGCTGGAGTTGTTGGATTATTAAAAAAATAAGTTTAAAGTTTTAGTGTTTTTAGATGATTCTTCTAATTTTGTTGTTTAATCTCCTTTTGTCTGTCCCAACCAGATTTCTTACGTTTAAGTTTATTTATTTCATTCATATAAAGCTTATATTTTACTCAGAAAGGGTGTGTGGATAACAACAAAAAGGCGCCTATCTCAGATAACATTAATAATATTTCCCAAATAATATTATATAATATTATTTGGAAAATAATGTTCATGCCTATCTGAGATAGGCACCTTTTTATTGGTACTACATATAGTTACTATATATATTACTATATATAGTTACTATCCTCTTAATTATAATGTAAGCGAGAGATGATTATTGTAAAAATATTATATATTATTATATATTATAAAAAAACAGGCGCCAACTTTACTATATAGGCGCAAGCACTCGTGTCAGGCGAGGCGGCCACCTCGCCTGCCTCATAGCTAGTTACGTCCATGGTGGAGATACGAAAGTTTAGTAGCTGTATAGAACACAAAATGAGCTGAGATATCTATGTGCCCGTCCGTTTATTCTATCCGTACCCTGTCATTGTTTGAATCCATGCTCAATTGTTATTGGTCTGGAGGGGAATGACCGGGAAAGACACTTTGCATGGTACTAGACTTTCTTGAGGTTGAAATAACGCCGAACCGGTGTATGAAGAAACAAAGAGAATTTTGACATAAAAATGATCTCATCAAGTGTGGCATTAAAAGCGTTATGTTGAGGACACCTGGTTCATGCTGCCGATTACTGGGATATCGGCGTTTCACGACTACATAAACACTGTAGAACTGACTATTCAGTTCCCCTTCGAGAAAGAGTCTGATGATAAGGATATAGCGTTTTTGGATGTATATGTGTGAAGCGCCCTCCAGATTGTACTCTGTCCACTTCTGTTTATCGCAAGAAAACCTACACTAGGAAATACCTAGACTTTTGATCTCACCTTTCATACTTTTTAGCTGGTTAATGTAATCAATTATTTTTTTAAATTATAGCTTTATATTGTTTTTCTGTTTCATGTATTGCCTATTTTTTCTGTTCTTAATTATCTTATTACATAATGTACTTTTATTCTCGCTCGCGCTTCTAATAAATATTCCTTCTTAGTAAATTTTACTCAGTCGTTATTATTTAATGACTGTTTTGTATATAGCGGACTATTTTCAAACGAAATACATAACGTTTTTACTATACTTGTATTATAGTTTTACTTGCCGCAGATCAAGATTTTTTATTTCGAATTATTTAATTATTATTTACTCATAAAAAATTGTTAAGTTATTAAAATATAAATTATTAACTCATAAAAGATAAGTTATGTTTATTGCAAACACTTACATACTATCTAAAAGAAAAGAAAACGCAAAAAGAATTATAATTTTATTTCAAAGAGAAAAATGAGAAAAATATATTATCTACAAATACTATTTATTAATATAGTCTGCGACAAGCTCCTAGCCACCGATTTCTCATTTGGGAATTTGAGAACATGCCACCTGAGAATCTTAATAAAAACTGTCCTCGATAACACTTTTTTTCGATTTTAATGCGGTGTCCTACAAGCAAGTCTCTGGGCTGGCTATGGGCTCAAGCCTATCCGGTATTCTCGCCTTTATCTTCATGGACAGAATCGAAAAACCTGTCGTTGGCATTAGCAATCTGGGAATCTACAGAAGGTATGTCGACGACATCTTCGCTCTAGCCGTGAACCACCAGGAAGCATCAGCGTTTCTTGAAGCCATGAACTCGCAACACACCGGCATCAAATTCGAGATCGAACATCTTGACAGTGAAAACCGTCTAAGCCTACTTGACTTCACAGTAAAGATCGAGACCAGCGGCAGATGCTCTTTCAACTTCTTCAGGAAAGCGGCCCGTAGCAGATTGTTATTAAACTTCAAATCAGCCCTTCCTATGTCGACTAAGATGAACGCGGTAAGCAACGAAATGAAACGAATCAGCCAAAGATGCACCAACAATGCTGACAAAGCGACGAACATCGACAACTTCAGAAAAACGCTAAGAGCTAACGACTTCCCAGACTGCAATCTTGACAAGGCACAATGCAGACCCAGCAGGAAACGACGGACTGAAGACTTAGCCTACCTCAGATGCCCTTTCATCAGCTTTGTTGACCGAAATCTCACACGCCTTTTCAAAACACTTGTACTACCTGTGAGGATCTACCACCCCACCAGCACCATTCGCCGCACTCTCGAAAGATCCGTTCCAACTCCCTGCACTCTATCCAACTGCAAGGTCAAGAATCCTAAAATTTATCTCAGAACAAGATGCGTCTACCAGCTGAAGTGTATGGAATGCGAGGCAGTTCCATCCGCCAACTGCACGTTCGAGTTAAAGAACACTACCTTAATCCTAACAGCTCCATATACAAGCACCGGCTGTTATGCAATGCCAACCTCGAAGCGTCTATACTATCTAGCGACCTTTGCACTGTGGGGCTGAGAGCCAAAGAAGCGATTCTCATTCGGGAGAGAAGACCCGCAATCAACTCAAGGGAGGAAAGTAGTTTTGATCTTATTTTCTAATTTAGCTCTAACTTACGCATTGTGTCTCTTGTGCTCATTTAACTTTGTTCTC
Organism: Invenusta paracnida; assembly: GCA_036023295.1. Classification (NCBI taxonomy): domain Eukaryota; kingdom Metazoa; phylum Platyhelminthes; order Proseriata; family Coelogynoporidae; genus Invenusta; species Invenusta paracnida. Next base: position 7,146 of record JAYRBW010148565.1, on the reverse strand, counting down.
CATTTTCGGAGTTTTGATATGTATAAATTTGCCCTTTTACTCTTTCTTTTCTTTTTACCTCTTCTTATGTTCTTTAATAAGAATACAATATAAGTTTTCTTTCGCTTTCTTATTATAAGTACTTGTACCACTGTCTCTGTATGTCTCCTATACTAATATTCATGTATCGATTTTTGGTCCATTCATTTGCATGTGCACTTTGTAACACAACTCTCACGTTAGATCTGATTATGTAATCTCTATCGTTTTAATATGGTGATATTCTATATAGTATTATGTATATGTATAATACGTTCTTTTCTCTAAAGTCATTCAGAGACACCCCCGACGAGGCTGTATTACAGCTAAAATTTGGGTGAAATACAATTTTTACTCGCATCTTCGGCTTACTCTTTCTTTTATTTTTTCTATGCTGCCCAGGGATGTACACATTTTATTATTATGCAAAGTTAGTCAATCGAAGAAATATAGATGAGATTGATTTAATAATCGCGAAGAACAAGATATAATGAATAACATGTACAGTGGTTTTATAAACAGACATTAATAATTTTCTACATTATTTTGTGCTAAACTTTTGGAATAAATATGTTTAAAAAAATTATTAAAAGAATTGATAATTCTATGAATATTCACCAGAGTTTAAAAATACAGTTAATAATATTATATAATTAATAACTACTGTGAATTTCAAATATTAAATGACATTATCTTGAATAAAAACTGCTATGATACATATTATTATAAAATCCAAAAATATTACAAAATTTCTTTAAAAAACCAAACAGTACTTGGCTTGAATTTTTTTCAACTTTAATATTCACTTAAATGCTACACGAGTTTAAATTCCATACTAGAACTGGAAATAAAATTATTAATTTCAAATTACTGTAGTGCGCAAAATTTTCTTTTTTATTAAAATTTACACATAGTAATAGTGTATTGAAAATAATAAACCAGATAAAATTAATTGAAAAATAGTATCCAATAATATACATGTACGTAGTTTTGAATATAAATAAGTACAATTAAAAAAGGCATGTAAAATTTTACCAAGTAACTATCTATCAAGTTTGAACAAAAATTAAAGCAATTTATAAAATACATTTCTGTAAAGTAATATTTTGCAACATTGAAATATAATAAACTACATACATCAATATTGAACCTTTTTAGTATTTTACTGAATTAATATACTATATAGAATTACCTACTTTTAGTTTTTTTTAAATAGTAGTTGAACACAAAAATAAGTCCTATAATCATGGAAAATAATTTCAAAATATAATAATTTTATCTAGAAATTCTCTAGATAATTACTAACTAAAATGTTTTCCAAAACAGTTTATAGAGGAACTATACTAAATACGATACTGCATGGAATATAAAATGCTGATAGGTTTTAGTTAGTCACGTTTTAATAGAGATATTAGAAATAAAGTAGTCTTGATTTGAACGCTGGACCACGGGATTGTAAGCCTCACGTTCTAACCATCGACCCCTAAAAGTTTAGCGCAGTAAAGCTTACTTAATCTTTCACATTCGTGTATGACTCACTGGATTGCAAGCCACACTGTCTAAATAATAAACTTCCGCAGCTCCAACTCACACTTTAATTACCAAGTATTTAAATAAAATAGATATATCCATTATATAATATCATGAAAAACTAAGTTAGATAAAATAAAAAATTCAAAATAATCATGTGTGTTGAGTGTGGCATTACACAAGTAAATAAATTAGTAATTGTATATTAACCAGACGCCCAATAATTCGGATAAAAGCACAATGAAATATGTATATTACTAAAATCGACAATAATAATACACATATTTTGTTTAAAGCAAAATCCACCTTCTACTTTAATTGAAGATGTACACAGAACAATAATATAAGCCATGTTATAATGAAACCTTAACTATGAGTATTACTGTAATTATAAAAAATATAAATATAAATACAATAACAAACAAAATCATACCTCGCTTTGGTCTAGAGTCATTCCAAAGACGCTTCCCTCGAGCAATAAGCTCGTGTCTCTCAACGCAACCCTTATAGTCCACAAAGTTAAAAGCTAGAAGATCCTTGAGTTGTTTCACTGACATCTGCTCGATTGCTGCCTCAGAATCTAACTCTTTCAGGGTTATTCGCTGATGTGGTAGGAATATATTTAGTTATAAGATTAGGTCTAGGGGGTATAGACAAAATAAAACAATTAATTCTTTAAAAAGTAACATAAATATTGCTCTTTCAATCAATGAAACAGCATTGAAACTGCTGACCACCATTATGGTCGGCAGTATATAAACGGCTAAAATTACATAAATGTATAATATGCTCGAGAAATAATGGATTAAATTCAAAACAAGAAATACATAATATGTAGAATAAAAATATTACACTATTCTCATTTTATATTATTTCAAAAAATGGATCCGTTTTAATATTGATATATTACCACGAATATATACTTTTACATACTTCAGAAAGAATAGAAAACATGTCCTACTTGAGTACCCGGAGTGTTCACAGACCTCCCACCAATTGCTTCTGTAGCCTCTGCACTAACTCCCGTCACTTCGTGGTTGTTACTGCTTGTAGTTGGGTGTAGGATAGAAGGCTGCTCTGTGATCTGGCTGTCCTGCTGTGAAGGGTTGAGGTACGAAAAACTGACATTAAAATATCAGTATTTGCTATCTGCATGTATGAAAATAAGATGGCGCCTCCCAACTTAGGGATACTGTATAAATAGATAAGAAACATGTTACATGTTCTTAATAAAGAGCAGCATTACAATAAAACTAAAAGGTTGAACGCAAAAAATGCTAGGCAAGAATAATAGAAAAATAGGTGGTACAATCAAAAGAACATTGTATTTTACTTACAAAATTGAAGGTTTTGCGTCAAAAATATATGATTACAAACGATGTTTAAAATAAAACATTCTATATCTGCTTCTTAAGGTGTGCCTCTTACACCCCGATTATAACTATAATCTATAATGGTAAATTGCGTCCGCTTTGCCGGGAAATATTTTAAAAATTAATTAATTAGTCGCAATAGGCTTAAACTAAGCAATCAATATTTATCTCAATGCAGCAGCGCAAATCAGTTTGTTAAAGCTATGAGTACGTATTGGGGTTCGAACTTACTAACTTCGGATAGTCCAACCAACTTGGCTACCACTCTCCTAAATAAACTAGTTATCGATTGATTATTTAAGCCTATACATATATGGCGACTAATAAATTGAAACGTATACATATTCGGGCAAAGTGTCAATACAATAAATATTATAATTATAATACCTACTATTGGGAATAACAGGTGCAAAAAGTTTTAACTACCAGAGAAGGACAAAAGTGGATCTTTATATACATACTAACAATACCAAACAGAAATCAGAGATTGTAGTAAACAAGGTAACTGTGAAGAGAATATTATCATAATAGTTTGGGGGGTACTATTAAATTGTAAATACAAGAATAGAGAAAGGGTGAGTGTCAGTATGGATACCAACTAGTTCCGAGCGGATTTCTTCTTACATCCGTTGAAAAATATGCCTTTATTAAATTATATTGCAAATTGGATATAAAAATGTGAAAACATAACAGTTGAACTGAATGTGAATTACCACAATAAAACTTACTTAAAAACTAGTAGAATGGTAACCAAACTTCAATTGGAAAAATAAAAAATGTACATGTAAAACCAATTAAAACGCCGATGTAATGCACTGCATGGGAATTCATTTTCGTAAATATCCTAACACAGTGAATCGGAAGCTTATTTACACAATAATATATGCAATAAAACGGAAGCATGTAATGTAGAAAGTAGAAATAATATACAATATCATTTCAAGTGAATAAGTTTATGTCATCCGGAAAATCGAGTTAACATTACAAAGTGAGAACCTTCTGTGTCACCACAATTTGTTTGTGGAGGATGTTGTCGCCTAGTACAAAGTCGGCTTTCAATCATTTTTTCATCTCATGCAACCTAACCAAAGCCATTTCAATTTGTACTTCTGACTTTCGCTTCAAGTTCTTCTCATCATTTTTTCGGCCAAGTTAGTATTCCTTCTGATGACAAAAGGAGAAATGGAGGTCGTGCTTCTTACAAACTGGTAGCAAAAGGGTAAACACTCAATTAACTTTTAAACCAGGCTGCAGTACCACCTGGAACAAGAAGAAAAAAGTGAACCGATCTATCTCTGAGATGTCTTTCAAAAGGGCGTTAGCTCCAAAACCGACGTCAGGTTTTATTAACAGTTTTTCACTTTCATATTTCAGATCAAGATTCGCAACTTCATTGAAACCCGTTGCTTCTTCCAGTGTAGCAGGCTTTACGAAACAAGTCAACAATGTCTGTATGACATCCTTTAATTCATCATAAAGAAAAAGAAACATCGGGTCACTTGTTTAAAATTTCCTCAAGAACGGCTCCAACGTTGATGACAGAAACTTGAATAACTGCAATTTAGCAGCTAGCATTCACAGCCCTATGCACTTCGCTTTTACACTTCGGCCCAACATGTTAAACCCATTTTTTGAGAGAAGGCAACATTATCAAAGCTCAATGAGCCACGCGTGAATTTCAAGCCAACGCACAGTACAAAATTTCAGTGGAAATAATTCAGATCCTAAGCAGGCAATGTATTCTGCACGACGTGCAAGGCAGTCCTTGAGCAGCCAGTAGATATTTCGAAGAAAATCATTCATGTTCCAGCCACTTTCTGTATGGCCACTATGAAATGCTCCATTGACTATATGGAGACCACAACAGCTACCAGTGTCAATTAATTCTGGGGCATCAGGTGACACACGCAATTCGGTTTTTAATTCCCGATACAATTTGTAGTTGACATACTTTGCAAGAGTTTAGGTAATGGAAGATGCTCTAAACCTTCCTTAAAAGCAGAAGCAGCAGCCAGTCCGAGAAATACAGATGTTAAATACCTTGTAGAGACGAGTCCCTCTTGTGCACAAAAAAACGAATAACCAAATCCATTTGGTCTTTCTGTTCATATAGATAGGCGAATTCCCTACTTTTCCCGACCGCAGACACCCTGAATCTATTATTATTCAGCCAATGAGAACATCTTTGAAGAAGTCTATTAGCTTTGTATTCTAATTCCTAATAATCTTTTTATGAAAAGGCCTGTGTCATACAGATAGACTAGTTTTGTTCTTTCCTAAATACAAAAGACTGAAGGAAAATAGTCTATTTCTATGGTCTGTGTCGTCAGCCAATAAATTTATCTCATTTTCATCATTTAACTTTATATAATTAATAAATTCAATATAAAATGTTTATAGACCCAAGAGGTTACGTTATAGAGCTAAAGTTGTTGCTAACCTGAGAAGTAGAAGGTCCTAATGGTTCAACATCGTCGTTGTCCTGTGTTTCCTGGCGTTCTTGACCGTACAGATCTTTCTAAAACCGACAAAATCGTAAATAACATTCAATAAACTACAGTAGAGTGCAGTATATCCAATTCGTAATAATGAATGAAGAATAAAAATACCACTACATAATATATGCTCATTGACATATAAACTTAACATTAAAATTATAATAAGTTTCACCAATTATACGTGCAATAATATAACAATAAAATTATAAATTACATGGGTAAAAACTAAAAATCGAAGTAATTATACTGATTTATAGTAAAAATTTAAAGAGAATTATTTGGAATACATTTTTTAATATTCCCTTATAATGTTTGTATTTGATTTACCAGAAACTCTCCATGCATATAAGTAAAATGAAAAGCTTGCAGACAATTATTCATTTAATAAGCAGTAATCAATAATAACATCAGTGTGGCTAATATCATCGTCTGCTTTTAACGTTTGACTCCAATTGATGTTGTCATTAGTTTTTATAGGAACATATTCTACCGATATAAGTATTTGTTTTTAAACAAAAAACTAATAGTAACTTACAAATTAGTATGTGCTTTATTCCTTCTTGATTTTGTATAAGTATTTCTCATTAGGTGTATTTAGGCACTTAGTCAAAAATTCAAGTTTTCCGCCATCGATTGATAAAAATTAGTGATTGACATACTACATACATTACCAGCTGAAAATGTATCTATATATCTTGAACCTTGTTCAATGAAAAGGCAAACTGATTTTGTGATTCAAGTAAAACTACTACACTGAATAATAACCCTGGAAGTAGATGCGATATGTAGCTTTAAAAATAATGACAGATAGCATAGTATTGACTGGTCTGAATTTATTGGCCCACCATTCCTTCGGCCATCTGAGCAACCTGTTGCTGGCGTGTGACCCGGATCCGCTGATAAGCCTCGCTTCCGTAGTAGTCAAGTATGAGTTCCGCCAGCTGTTCTTTCTCCTTCATGCCCTGTGAGGAAATGCTCTGTCTGTCGAGGAACCAGACCAGATCGCGCACTCGGAGTCGCATGAGGTCATCCCAGCTCAACTCGCGCTGGCAGAACACTCGGCAACAGTTGCACCGGCGCACTTCCCCAGTAGCCCCGCGCATCTATTATCAAGCGAGTCAGAAAATCATTTTAGTGGCATATATAATTATCGCACCTTACATATATTTCCTATAAACAAATGAAAAAATAAATGATACTAGCGCTCATTAGACACTGGACAGCTATTTATAATAATGGATTTATTATGGGCAATAAACTAAACAAATTTCATGACTATTATAATAAATACAGAAAAGTGAATAGACTAGGTATTCAATAAAATGGTGTAAGTATTTTAAGTATATTATTATGACTTATGTAAACTTTCGGTTCATGCGTTTTAAATGTCAAAATGCGGTACTGAAGGCACGTTGCAGCCTTGCATGCATTGATATTATACTTAACATTGCAAAATTTACAATAAATATTATTCACACATATATATAGTATATAACCACACAAAAATCTGGTCGAGCAGAAAGCATACACCTGGTTAGAAATATTTTCCGAATGTTATATATACATATATGTATATTGATACATGTATATGATCTATGTAATTAGTAGAAACATGACTACTGTTCTCATCAGGGCATTATATATGCGTTTATAAGCTGTAAAATGTAATTAGAGTGTTGGAAATTTGGTCTCATCGTTTCGTTTGTGAATTCATGATTTTTTCGATG